>ML828254.1:0-24904 GCA_009831015.1 Picea engelmannii
AGCAATTCTTGCTTTATATTTCACTCATCATGGCAACCATATGGTGCCTACAACTATACTCTTTCATCATACATGTGCATCACTTGCACGTTTAATATCATTCATACCTAACTGGTATTGATATCAGGCTTCATATTAAGAAGTTTCACAATGCATTAAACCCATTCACTCAAGCATAATTAAACACAACTAAGTATTCATCATGCTAGCTTATTGCTTACACCTTTTCCATGTCATTCACACATATGGACATATCAGGCCTCTATATCCTTTTCCCAAGGATCTTCCAAGAATCCTTATGATCATGTATACACATTCGTGTATATGTAGGTGAATCTATTGCACCTTTTTACCTAATGCATTCACTTGGTAGTTTAATTTCATCATTAGTGTCCTTTAGTTTGGGATTTCAGTCACTTGCAGGACTAATCTCACAGTGATATTTTGTATTGATGTGGCCTTCTCTAATGGCAATAACCAACCAGGCTCACTTTCCTCTTTGTGTGACAACGTCTAGCAAGAAAACCTCCTTGCCTCAACGTCCACAGGGTTTTACCCATATCACCTTTCTCTGGTTATGAGGAGTTATATACTCTGAGTTTAATGTAAAGCAGTAACTATGACTACCAAGGATCCTACCTGATCCTATCAGATTCCTTTAAGCCCACAAGCATATTAACCATTATATAATCAGCCATCATCAGTGCCTGAGGTTCCAACTACCCATGCTTAGAAGTAGTGTTACGAACACTAGGTCGTCTGTCCTTTGGGCTTCAACTTCTCTTGATAGTACCCTGCGACCTTCAACTATCCACAGTCAAGTCTTATTATAAATGTTAATTAGCATATCCCTACTCTGGTAAGAGTAGTTATCACTTTGACAAAGGGCTAAAGAAATTCTTTTGTTGGAATTCAACAAGAATTCCCAAATTCACAGGTTCAATCTGCAATCCTTCTCCTCAAGGAGTAAATGCAAATAACAATACCTCTTTATGTGACACGTGCATGAGCCCGTGTAGGCCAAGTGTTGTAACCATGCTTTGATACCAATTTGTAACACACCCACGACGGGGCATAAAAAATTTAACTTTTCTTAAAGGACAGATTCTCCATCCATGGTTTTTAATTTGGAAAGTTGGGGAACTAGTCCAACCTCCCAGTCAAGGATCTCTTATTCTGGATCCAAACAACTCTCTAAGACCTTGATGGTCTCATTTTTCAATTAAACACAGACTCTTTCGACTTCCAGGTCCAGGTCTAATGGTACTCGCGACCTTCCCCTTTTTCGCTTGCGAAATTTCCGAGTTTGGGCGCTAACCCATTTTCTAATAATCCTTTCCTTGTCATAACCTTGGGCGATGACCTCACATAATCCATGCGATTGTGGGTGCGAACAAGGGTGGTTTGAAACCAACTACTTTTCGCCCCGCAATTCATCTTGAGCCTCCACATGTCCTTTATCCAAAATCGTGATCTAGATTGCGGCCCGCCCTCAAATATTTAAAGTTTGTGCACCTTCGATCCCCGCAATGCGACGAGACCGTCGATATCATGACCTTGACAGTGCTTCTGAACTGACGGCTCAGATCTATCCTTTCTGAATCTATGGATCAAATATAACCTTTCTAAATCAACCGTTGTAATTTATTTCACAATTCGGGTTTTGGGAGTTTCAACTCTCAACTTCGCTTCCTCCGTAAGTAGCTATCTTCCGGAGTGGAAGAATTGTTAACATTGTTCCTCAACAAGCAGACAGTTCTGATGAACTTTGGCTCTCTGACATTCGGGAGCTCTTGCTCCTTCATTCACCCTTTTCTCCCGTAGTGCTCTGTACCTGAAGTTGTATATCGGACGTCGCGCGTCTACTCCGATCAACGGTCTACATCTGCTCTCCACAAACAAAAATCTTCTGAGTGAATCCTTCTGGCGTGTCAGATCTTCTGACACTTGTCCTCTCTAAATCGACAGTCCTGGTCCTCTTTGGGACTTCGACACTTTTCAACTAAGACCAGATCAACGATCCTTCAACCTCCTCCTCGATCAACGATCGAGATATCCTTCAGGAATTTGGCACTTTCACTCTTTGCTTTCCTTCGGAGTGCTCTCTACCCGGAGTTCTAGATCTGGCACCATGCATCCACTTTCAAATCAATAGTTTTCGTCCACTTTAGGACTTCGACCTTCGACGACTTCAAATCTCAATTTCCCCATGCTCTGCTTCTCCCGGAGCATTTTATCTGGAGTTCGCGACTTGATGACATGTGTCCTCTCGCAGATTGACAGCTCCCAGCTGCTTCGGCTATTCGGGGTTCGACGATTTCAAACTTTACTCCTTCGTTTTCTCCCTGAGTGCTTTCACCCAGAGTTCACGATCTTTCACTACATACCCTCTGGATCTGACGGTCCAGATTATCTTCAGCTCTTTGGCTCTTCGTGCTTCGAGAGTTTCAGACTCATATGCACTTGTTTCTCCCAGAGTGCTTTCACCCGAAATTCATGGATTTATGCCACGTATCCCTCTACAACAGACGATTGTGATCTTCTTCGACCTTCGGGGTTCAAGATTTTGTCACACTCCTCACTTGGAAACCTTCGAAGTAGTTTTCCCTGAAGTCTCTGATCTATCGACACGTATCTTTTGTCGGCCAACGGACAGAATCTACTTCAGGTCTTTACCTAGAGTCCACAGACTTACGCCACCTGTCCTCTGGATCCAACGACTGATGTTTACTTCGGACAATCCGACAACTGACGTCTGCTTTGGGTCTTTACCCGGAGTCTATAGGTTTATCCCACCTGTCCTCTGGATCCGACGCTTGAGATTTACTTCATTCTCCTTGACGATGGACGGTCCCAAACTACTTCGGGACTTTGGTAAGTCCACTCTCCTGCGTGTGCAAAGAATTAAGGCTCAGGCACCTTGCTCTGATCAGACGACGATTGGTCCTCTGCGCTGTGATCCAACGACCACTATCGCTCCTCCTCCTGATTTTATGATCTCTTTTGACTTAGAATATTTTCTAAGTGTTCAAAGGCCTCAACCTTTGCTCCTCCTATGGGTCCGTCTCTTGGACTTCATCTGCACGCCTGAAAGTGTTATCTCTTATGATCTTGATTCCCCTTAAAGATTTTTCCTTCCCACGCACTCCTTGCATTTCAGGGATCTCGTCAAACTCGGATCGAAGGTCAACGACAATCGTCGGTTCACATAAACTGTGGGGTTCAACCTCCGCCATCAGGGGAGTGCTCGCTTGACTCTAGTCTAATCCTAGTCATTGATCTTCCATTCACGATGATATCAATGACGTAGGTTGATCACGGCCATGAACTAACATGTTTTCTATCAAGTTCTTATGTCATGGGTAGTTCTGGTAACTTGACTATCGTTTGCCTCCCAGATTTGGCGGTCAGGACGGTTCTCAGGCATCCTCAGATCTAAGGCTCTGGGTTAACTTCGAGACTTTGGAACTTCAGAGATTTTACCTCCCTTACAACGAACTCGCGAAGTCCAAATGACTCTAGGGTTAACTCCCACGCTCTTTCTCATACCCAACGGTCACAACAGACTGTGGCTTCTTCCAAACAGATTTCGTTTGTTCATCTTCCAAACAAGGGACCCCCTCCTTTTTCGATACTTCAACCTCATTGTTCTTCGTGATGTTTGTTAGCTCTGAAAAGCTTAAGAGCTTTGCGCTCTTTATCTTGAACTTAACGCTTGGAAGAATCCTTCCGTGCACCCCTTATGCTCATTCCTCAACTCTAGAACTTAAGTGGTTCTCAGTCTCTGCCTACCTCACAGAGAGCCTGTGCATATGTGCACTATCTCTCCTAAGCTTTAACAGGCTCCCATCTCCAAGGGACTCTGAACAACTAGGAGTGTCGACATGTGTACGTGAAACTGTGCCCAAGATCGACGAACTCACAGTTCGTGGATCCAGTTTAAGCCACCACAGGGCGCAAGCATTTATGAATACAAAACATGTCCAATTCATATAATTTCTTACTTTCCTAATTACACCATCAAGCATAAACAAAGGGATACAATATAAATCATTAAGCAAACATATCCATCCCTGGGTCATTCATAGTATATCTAATTTTATTACACAATTACAGCTCAATTTCACAAGGTATGATAATACTTATCTATTACAAGTTGCATTCAACTAACTGACTATGGGTGTGTGCCTTTCCACCCAACCATAGGCTCAGAGGCATTCATTCTTAGCACTCTAGCCACCTCCGTGCCAAGCCATGATATCACTAGGAAATTTACGCCATCTCTCAGAGAAAACTCTCTCTTTCACAACGACCCTGAGAGGTTTATAAGATACTTTCCCAGCATCAAGCTCATGTTCGATCCTTTAGATCATGTTCTTTGCACTTCCTTTTGGTTCTTGCATCCCCTTTTCAAGCTTGCACTCTCATTTTGTTGTCTCTCTTCTTGTTGTGTGTCTATATGTATGTTACCTTCCCCCTTTGAAAGGTTTATAACCTGTCATGTTCCTTCCCTCCAATTTTTTAACAAACTTAAAAGTTTAAAACTTCACATTTTTTACTAATGCCGCGACCATCGCATGAAAGGCCAAAGCATTGTACTCTAAAGGGGGCCCAATGCCATCATCCATTTCTCTCAACCAAAATATTTAGAGACACAACGTTCTAAAGCTCTCTATGCTCTCTATTCTTCTTTTCATATCTATTTACCTTCCATTAGGAAGATAAATTAAACTTCTTAATCGAAACGAACAATTTGTATTTAATTTTTATTACTTTACATTATACACAAAATCTTATATAAAAATATAAAAGAAAAGAGAATTAGAGTTGAAAGTATATATATTTCACAATTTGTTATTAAAATGTTTTAATCAAAAAGAGAAACTAGGGCTATTATAAAATCATATTCATTAAGATAAACATCATAGCATGGGCTAGCACCATCGTCCACATACTGAACAGAACAAATTATTGTTATTTAAATTATATTTTCAATAAAATATATATTAACAATAAGATTTGCATTGTGCTAAACGTTATCGTATTTGAAAAGATTTAATAATCTTACTCTTACATTTATAACAAAAAGATAATGCTCGAAAGAATCTTCAAAGAAATTTAAAAAAAGTTTAACTGAAATCATTTTGGATGATTGACGATTATTTATTTTGTTGTTGTTATTAAAATTTGATTATATTATTATTATATTATAGTAATAAAAAAGAATATATAAAATTATTTGTTTTATATAATATTATTGGAAGATATGGAAATCTGACATCATCATGTCAAGTTATAAAGTATTTGACTATTCTTTATAATTAACATACACGTGCATACTCGGTTCTCTATTATTATGTTTTTTATTAATAATTTTTTAATTTTATTTAAAAATGAAAAATAAAAAATATTTATTAAAAGTCAACATTAATTTATTTTCATAATCTTAAACTATAAAGTTATAAAACTGGAAATCTTAAGATTCCATTAGTATTTAACTCCAATATTACTTTAAATCTAAATATTTTCCATTTATAATTACAAAAATAAGAACTCCAAACTGTGTGCTTCGTTACACTGGTTTCTTAACATCTTCATGTTTGACTGGTAGGGAGTCCGCCATTTAGCGCGTTGAAATTTCTTCACAGTAACTACAAGCAAATTTAATTTAATTTAAACAAATAGTTTATTAATAAAAAGTTCCATTTTATATTTTATTAATAAAAGCGGTGTTTAGTCCCTATCATATGTGTGATAGTGGTGTTTGGTCTTATTATCAAACAATGAACTTACGAAAAGTGATATAATTTGTGAGAATTGTTCAATTGATTTTTTTTTAATTATTTATTATTTATATATATTTTAAATATTAAAACAAAATTTTAAATGAATTATTATAAAAAATTCAAAATAAAATCTTTATCACGGCACTCGGACGGAATAATTTATTTTAAAAGTAATGGATTCAATGTTTAACTCTTTTGAGTCAAACTCCAAAATTTGAGGTCTATTTTAAAAGTAATATTTTAAAAGTAATGGCTTCCACTGCGACATTTATGAGAATTATTTATAAAAATGTTAAAAAAAGGTCTTTAATTACATTTTGAATATGAAAGCCTTAGAGAATGAGTCAACTTACGATTTAATTGCTAAATTAAATGATGACTTAATGAATGTTATTGATGAATATGTTGATTTCCAAACTTCCTTGGAGCAGTTGCAATCGAAAAATAAGTGTTGGATAGTTTCTTTAGTTGGTTGGCATAAATCACATCTAGAGGGACCCTAGATTCCTCTATTTTTTAAATTGTCTATTTTAAGGAGCTTTCCATGCATCATGATTCAACATAAAATATTGATCTTATGAAGCACATCCCTATGCTAGATAGATTTCTAAATTGAGGATTTCTAAGGAAATGGAAGAGATAAATATGAGTTGAGTATCCACCTTTAATAATATATTTTGCATCATTCCAACCTCTGTGACCGCTTGATTGAATGTCTTAGTGCACATCCACTTGAAGCATTAGCGCACTTTAGGTCAAGATGAAGAAGATGTGAAGGAGGGACCCCTAAATTCCATCTCAGTCAGTGATTTGAGCTTGTCGAACACTTTGATATATCATACAAAGTCTTGAGGTTCTCTCCATCCATCCATAGTTTCAAAGGGCACAATTATGAGCTATGGTGTGAGAGACTTTTTCCCCACAATGTTGACCTCCCATATTGAGACTTACTTACCATTTCTTGGAATCCAAGTAAGCTTGGACTGAATTAGAGGTGAAACCAATTTTATTAGCCTCTAGATATGTGATCCTTTTTGGTTTTCCATTATTCCTTTTATACATCTCTTCCTATTGCCTTGGAGATATTTTTTCTAGATAATTTTCTTCCACTAATCAAGTTTACATGTGATTAATCTCCATATCAACTTAGCTCCCATTACTATATTCATAAGTGTTGGATCCTTTATTCCTAAACCTCCTCTATTTTGAGGGTCTCTAACAATCTTCCAATTAATCATGCGGATTTTTTTATTCTTGGTCTTTGTCCCTTACCATAAAAACCTCTTGGTCGCCTTAGCTACTTTTTTCATAACTCTCAAAGTATGGGGCAATCATAATAGAACATTGAAAGAGAGGATGCTTTGTAATAAGGCATAGGCCTTCACTTGGTTTTTGGTTGCTTGACCCAATCCGTATGCATATGATGCTATAGTATTTCTTCCAAGATCGAAGAGAGCCTCCCCAACACTTTCCACCCTTGGGTTTCTCTTTGAAGCCCCATCAAAAATAGGATGTGAGAGTTTTGTTCCATTATTCATTCCATGGATTCCTATACATCTAGCCGAATTTATTACTGAGGATGGCTCAAATTCATAAAGATGGGGAGATACTAAAGATCTTTGTAAATCCTGAATTGATTGAGCTAGGCATCCTCATCCCTCTCCCAAATCCGTTGATCCATCTTTAGTCTATGAGTCATATATTCCACTAGGACTCCCTTAGCCTTGGTTGTTGTCAATGTTGATTTATCCTTTTTCTAATTGAACACTACCTTGTTCCTGATGAGCCATATCTTCCAACAAATGTACTTAAGGAGGGAATTCCAAATTCTCTTCAACATGATTTTTTTTTGGAGCAACCCCCTATATGACTTGCTCCACAAAGAGAACATTTATTTTGATAACATATATAATTAAACTAACTCCAAACTGTGTGCTTTGTTACATCACATAAATTTTCATGTCATGACTTGTTATGATCTTCCAACAACCAACTGTAAAAGTGGAGCTGCAAAATTCCTCCCCGACTTCAAATAGATATTCGATAATCCCTCTGAGGAGAAGAAGAGGAGGTCTAGGTATGAGATTTACATGCAAATTGACACCAATTATTATGCCGACAAGGATGCCAATGATGGTATCTTGGAGAAAGTCGAGCAACTCATGGAGAAGGAGATGCATGCCAGAGCGTTGAGGGAGTGGTAGAGGATCGGTTATGTCAAGAGGGAGGTTAGGTTGACGATCAAGAGGGGAGAGGTCATTGTCATTAAGCCAATCATGTTCAAGGAAGAGGAAGATGTGGAAGAAGAAATGGTAGAGCAGGAGAAAGAGTGAGAGTTTTTATCCCATGTACCCCTTCCAAATGAGAATGTTATTTAGTGCATGGTTGTGGAGAAGAAGAAACATGAACTTCTCAGTAAATACATGAGTGGGAATCTCATGGAGGAGAAGGTCAAGGCCAAGGAAATGCTTAATATTTAGCGATAAGGCATTCTAGCAAAGCTTATGGATCATCAATGTTTTATCCAAATGTTCTTCTTAACTTCTATTAAATATGCAATATGGGCCTTCGGTCAATCTTGAGGTTGACACCGTATTATAATTAAGACATCCACCATTGTTCCTTTCTTGTTGATCAGGTCAAAGGGGCACTAGTAATCTATGATTGTAGAACTTGGTATTCCTAATTATGCCAAAGTAGGGGCCAAGATGACAGACTTGGAAGGGAACATAATTGATGTGCTTAGTGCCACCAACAAGGGCCCTAGTTACATATACTTTAGTGCTATGAAAATCCTCCTTGACCTCAAAGAGCTATTCAATAAACCCCTTAGAGGCGACAAAGAGGAGGTGTAGGTATGTGATTTACAAGCGAATTGATGTCTATTCATATTATGGCTACATGAATGATGAGGACAGTATCTTGGAGAAATTTGAGTAGCCCACGGAGGAGGAGAGTGAGCCAGAGCACTGAGGGAGTGTTAGAGGATCGAGTATGTGCACTAAATTATAAGAGGCACCGAAGAGCGACCTTTGTTTTTACCTCCACAAAATTTAATTGTGTAGGTTTGCATACGTAGTTTGTGAATTAAATTATTTTTCTTATGGTTGTTTCTACTATTACTCTTGCACATGTCGTCATTATTGTTATCTCTGATTCACATAAAATTATTTTTAGGCACATATATATATAGATAAAACAAATTGAAATTATAAAACACATACATATATAACTAATTTCTATTTATCAAAAAATGAAATTAATTTGTGTTTGCAAAAGAAAAGTGGAAAAGTAATCGATGCTATCAAAAAGTCAAGAAGCATTGTGCTCGATGCTCCATATCAAACATAAATCACTAACAAGATGTGTGTTAAGTCTAACGCATCGGTGCTTCAATGTTAGCCGAGCACCGATATATACATAGTGGTGCATTGTGTTCTTGAATGCACCTGTAACAGGATGTCCAACAAGACACCATTTTATGCCATTTCACATATGGTATATGCAACACAGTGCGGTTGGTTCTATGGAACGCACCACTTTAATAAAAAAAATTACGGATACACTAGGTGGTGTGATTTGTCATATGAAAATCACCGGTCTCTATGTTCCTTGGAGAACCAATGATTTTTTGGCGATGTGTTGTCTTTTATGACACACCAATAACATGCGCGTTTTAGAAGACAAACTGCTATGATAATTTTTTAAATATTTGTATCGGTGCCACTCTGTTAACAACATTGATGTGTTTTGTTGAATTGAACACACCAACATTCCTTTTTTCTAATTTGTTTATGATTTTTTACCAGTGTGTTTGTCTTAGAACGCACCAATAATGGGGCGTCTCATAAGATGAAATGCTATGGTAAATTATTATATATATTGCCCCATCCAAACGCCCTAAAATATAAGTGTAGACCAATTGTTACTACCACAATAACTGCCACTGTTGATTTGAATTTATGTTGGAACACAACAGAATACACAAATAACCATGAATACAAAGATGCAGCGGAAATAACACTTCATTTCATTAATATCAAAGAACTGAAATTTGTTTATAGACATAATAGAAATAAACTAGCTAGGGCATTGGTAGCTTATCTCTGAGAAGATATGTGGTGGCTACAGGCCTTTGAACTCTGTTTTATAATGAGGCTCGAAGGCCTATATGTTATTGAGAAACAATGGAAACCCTAAACATCCACAAACCTAACCCTAGGAGATGAAATGCCAGAATATGGGCCCCGTCGAGGTAAATTGGTACATCAATTTCCCGGGGTCGTAACTTTGGCATACTATCTTTGTTTGACGCATACGATACCTCATTGATAGTGAATATCATGGTCTTGAATGGAATAATATTAGCCAACCATTTGATACCCAAAAAATGTCGTTTAGGGTCTCAAAATGGCTCCGAAAGTTTAGGACCCGAAAAACTACCAAAAATAGTAAATTGTGCTACAATTAAGGAAACTGAAAAACTCAAAAAAACAATGGTGGGGGTCCAAATGGAATAGGCGGGGTGACACTAATATCCACCTGGATCATTCCTCCCCCCTTAGGAAGAAATGGTCTCCATTGCGTTGAGTTCCTCCATGAGATGAGGAAACTTCTTCTGAACTTGGTCCCTGGTGAGCCACTTGCCCTGGTGAAGGAGTTGGCCTACTTTGACAACTCGATATAGTTGGATCCTCTGCTGGCGGGTGTTATAGATATTTGTGTCCATAATCCGATCAATTTTGTCTTGTTCCTTGCAATCTGGGTTTAACTCTGTTGGTGTGAGTTGTTCTGCCATGTTGGATGTGTCCAATAGAGGTGGAAAGTAAGGTCGAAGGTGGTCCACATTGAACACTGGGTGCAGACCAAGGAATGGTGGGATACTGAGATAGAAGGAATTGTCCCCTACAGCCTCGGTGATGGTGTATGGCCCATATCAAAGCGGGCAAAGCTTGCGTTGGTGTCCAACGAGGCGCTCCTTCTGCAAATGTAGCCACACTTTGTCGCCCACCTGGAAGTTTTGTTGCATCCGATGTTGATCATGACGCTGCTTGTAATTAGCATTGGCTCTGTCCAATATGTCATGAACCTATTGGAGAATGTGTTTAATATGCTCAATGAAGTTGTTCGCATTGGCAGCGTCAGACTGGACGTGAGCCGAATTATCCTGAGTAGCTACAAATGGTATGGCTACTTCAATGGGACATAGTGGCTGGAATCCCAAACCCACCTAAAAGGGATTGTGGTCAGTTGAGTTGTGGAGGGCCCGATTATAGATATGTTGTACATAGGGGAGGCTCTCATCCCATGTGTGTGGATGATTTGAGTTGTACATGCATAAAATGTGCACGATCATCCTATTGACGACCTCTGTCTGGCCATCAGTTTGGGATGGAAAGTTGTGGACTTGGTGAGCTTGGTGTCCAACATTGACCAGAGGCTGGACTAAAATGTATTGAGGAACCTATTGTCCCGATCTAAGATGATAGACTGTGGGATCCCAAAGTGTACCCACACTCGTTCAAAGAAGAGTTTAGCAGTGGCTTCTGCTGTGATATTCTTCTTCCAGGTCGCCATAATGGCCATCTTCAAGAATCTGTCGACGACCACAAAAACATAGTCATTGCCATGCTTAGTAGAAGGAAGGCCCGACATGTAATCCATAGAGATGGATTCCCAAGGTCGACTGGGGGTAGGCAATGGAGTATAGAGGCCTTGCTTCTTGATGGTCGGTTTGGCAATGGCGCAGACAGTGCAGGATCTAATGTACTTCCCGACATTCTGTCAAAGGTTTGGCCAATAGAAATAATTTTGTAGTAGTTCCATTGTTTTCTCGACCTCAAAATGTCCAGCAACCCAACTATAGTGTGCTTCCCAAATCATCTTGGCACGCTCGCTCGAAGGAACACAAAGGTGTCCCAGGTGACATAGTAGTGCATCCTGGAGGTGAAAATTTGGAACTCAGTTACCCTCCGAGAGCGTCTTGTATGTGTGGTCGAAATCTGGATCGCTCTTGTAGAGAAGCGTCCAATTAGAAGTCTCATTCCCACAAGAGTTGAGCACGGTGGCTATCGCCACGATCGGTGGTCGGCTGAGGCAGTTTGCAACATTATTGGTGTTTCCCTTATTGTACTTGATGTTCAAATGAAATTGTTGCAGATATTTGGACCACTTCTAATGGTGATTGTTTTATAACTTCCCTTATGTCTGTATGAACTACAAGGGTCGGTGGTCTGTGTGGATGATTGTTTCCTTCCCCAGAATGTAATGTTTCCATTGTCGGCAAGCCCGCACAATGGAATACATTACTTTTTCATAAGTGGGATACTTTGGACTATGTCGCACTGTGATATGCCAATGGATGTCCTTGTTGAGTAAGAACTACCCCAATAGCATAGTCAGAGGCATCTGTCTCGATCTTAAATGGTTGTTGCAAGTCTGGTAATGTGAGCACCAGGGCACAATAGAGGTGATGTTTCAATTCTACGAATGCCTTTTGTTGAGATTCCAACCAAAAGAATTTTTATTTCTCTCCTCCCTTGGTGACTTGACTCAAGGGCCAAGTGATATGAGTGAATCCCAACACGAACCTATGGTAGAAATTAGCAAGACCCAGAAAGCTGTGAAGCTCTGTTAGAGTGGTTAGGGCTGGCCAATCTCGAATGACTTGGATCTTGGTTGGATCCACATGCACCCCACGCTCATCAATAATGTATCCCAGATACTGAACCTGGGTCATGCCAAAAGTTCACTTCTCCAAATTGGCACACAACTTGTGTTTCCACAGTGTTTGGAGGACCTGCCGGATGTGGTGGAGGTGCTCTTCCCAAGTCTAGTTGAAGATCAAGATGTCATCCAAGTACACTACTACAAATGAGTTGGTGAATGGCCGCAAAATGTCATCCATCAATCTCATGAACGTTGCGGGAGCATTCGTCAACCCGAAAGGCATGACCAACCATTCGAAAAGTCCCTCCTTGGCTTTGAAGGCAATCTTCCATACATCAGATGGTTCGATTAGTACCTGGTGATACCCGGACTTCAAGTCGATCTTGCTAAAATATTTCTCCCCTTTGAGTTGGTCCAGAAGGTCATCAATCCATGGGATCAGGTACCTATTCCAGACAGTGATCTTATTCAACACCCGATAGTCAATACATAGTATCCAAGTCCCATCCTTCTTCCGCACCAACACCATCGGGCTCCCACAGGGCGATGAACTTGGCCAGATGTGACCTTTCTGCAACAGCTTCTGAATCTGCCTCTTGATTTCATCTTTCTCCATAACAGAGCGTCGATAGATTAGTTCATTGTCCAGTGACGCACCTGGGGTCATATCGATGGGGTGCCTGACTTGACAGTGCAGAGGCACCACTGCAGGTGAGGTGAAGATGTCCTTGTACTCCTTCACGACCTTGTCCATTTGTTGTGGTCATGCGAAGGAGCCTTGTCTAGAGATCATGGCCACAGTCTTCTTCTTACCTTGAGGGTGGATCAACAGGAAAAAAAAATTCTTGATTTTGGAAATGAGCTTACTGCATTGTTTTTCAGTAACCAAAGAGATAACGGCAAGCAGTGGTACCTCTAGTATCCTGTACAAATTATTTCCCAAGGTAAAAATAACAACGCGAGGTCGAGACTCATACACAACATGTCGCTTCCACAAGTATGGTTGGCCTAATAATACATCACAAACATCAATAGGAGAAATGTCACATAATACCTCATTGGTGAAGGGCTTGATGTTGTCGGGAAGGCAACACTACTGGTTGACACAGAGATCCCATCCTTAGTGAAGCCACCCGATGGTGTACGGTTGTGGGTGTGTTGTGGTCGGCAAGCCCAACTGCTTCATGACCTCTGCTGAAATGAGGTTCTTTTGGCTCCCACTGTCGACAATGAACTGTAGTGGGGAACCCTTTACCCACATCTGGGAGTGGAAGAGACGCTCCTCCTCCTATGGATCTTCCGGTTCTTCCTTTTGGATCTTCGTGGTGGAAATGGTGGCGTTGGGCTCCACATCGATAATCTTCTTCCCTCTGTCATTCCCCTTCTCGGGTTCTGATTTAGTGTTGGAGCATGCATCTGATTCAAAATCCCTCATCTTGGCCACTAGTGACTGTTTGGCCCGACACTCACTTGTGTTGTGAGTGGAGCTCTTATGGAACTCACACCACTTTCCCGTGTTCTTCTTCGGCTTCGCGATGTTTTTCTTTGCTTGCGGCTTTGGAAGGTTGTCTTGAGCCTCCATGCCTTTGATTTTTCATTTTTTGTACGGTTTGGGGGCACCTTTCGCTTGCTTTTGATTCACAGATCCAAAGTCGCGCTTCTTTTGTTTGAATTTCTGCTCAATCTTGGTAGCATACTGGTATGTCATACTAAGCGAGGAGATGTCGAGAAATCCATTTCCTCCTGAATGTATCCGTGTAGACAACTGCGGTACTTCAGCACTAAATGTTTCTCTGAATCTTTGATACCCAAATTTGTGCACAGGGTATGGAACAGATTCATTAGCTCATGCACATCTTGATCCCTTTGTTGACGCAACGTAGTCCATTGTATCTACTTGTCCTCACATCTCCCCATGGGATAATATTGTTCCTTGATGGAATCTCGGAAAGAATTCAAAGTGGGTACGGCCGAGAACAGAGAGGGTTCCTCCTTGTCCTTTTTCTCATAGTAGGTTTCCCACCAGTCCTTGACATGGGGGGTGGATTTGAGTAGTGAAAAAATAATCTTCTCCCGGTCGGAAAAGTCATGAACTGAGAAATATTCTTCTAATAGATTCAACCATCTATCTATGGCGTATGCATCCATTTGGCCATCAAATATGGGAATGTCAAAGTTTTCCTGTACCTTAAAAGGGGTTTCTCGTCCAGAGTGGTTGTTGGATGCATATGCGCCGCCAATGGGCAATCGTTGAAGGATTTGGGCAAAGTTATCCATCATCGCGTTCCATTGTTTTTCAAGGGCCTCCTTGAGCAATATTTTGATAGGATCTTCTGCTCCCTCATCTTTCTTTTCGTCCCCCATGAGCGGTCATCGGTGTTTGAGAGGTTGATCTTGCAAAGGTTCAACCAAATCGAGCCCTAACTCCTTATACCCCAACCTCGTTGGGGACATGTAAAGAAGATTCGAGAAAGAGCATAACGGTATGATACCACTGATCTAAATTTATTAAGGAACGCAATAGAATACACAAATAACCATGAATACAAAGATGCAGCGGAAATAACACTTCATTTCATTAATATCAAAGAACTGAAATTTGTTTATAGGCATAATAGAAATAAACTAGCTAGGGCGCTGGTAGCTTATCTCTAAGAAGAGATGTGGCGGCTACAGGGCTCTGAATTTTGTGTTACAATGAGTCTCGAAGGCCTATATGTTATTGAGAAACAATGGAAACCCTAAACATACACAAACCTAACCCTATGAGATGAAATGCAATAATATGGGCCCCGTCGGGGAAAATTGGTACATCAATTTACCGGGGTCGTAACTTTGGCATACTATCTCCGTTTGACGCATATGATACATCGTTAAAAAGATATATCTTAGGAATACAAGTGTTAATAGTGAATATCATGGTTTGGAACAAAGTAATATTCGCCACCAATTGATGCCCAAAAAACATTGTTTAGGACCTCAAAATGGCTCTGGAAGTTCAGGACCTGAAAACTACCAAAAATAGTAAATTGTGCTACAATTAAGGAAACTGAAAAACTGAAAGAAACAATTGTGGGGGTCCAACTGGAATAGGTGGGTGGCCACCAATATCCACCTAGATCAATTGTCACTGCTACTATCACTACCACTATCATGGTCATTGCCACTGTCACATCAACCTATGACCTGTCAACCTGTCACTGTATCCAACCTGTCACTGTCAACTTGTCACATCAACATGTCACTAATCAACCTTTCCAAACTGTCACTTTCACTATACTCAACCATATCCTCTCACATGGATCATATACCAAGGACACCTCTCAACTATATGTCCAATATCACCAACACATCCCTGTACCAAGCATGTACCAAACCATAAACCTGTATCACAACATGTGCATCAACCATGCACCAACACTGGTACCATCAACCATGTACATCAACAGTATCATACCAAGCACCAATCATGTACCATACCATGTCTCAACCGTGTACATCAACCATCAACACCATACCATGTGCCAACCATGCACATCAACCATGTACATCAATACCTATACCATAGCATATACCATGAAATGTGTCTCAACTATATATCATATAACTCTCAATCATGCCATGTACCATAAGATAGGCCTCAAGTATATGCCAATATCACAAAGATGTGCCTCTAACAATGAACCATAAAAACCATACACCAAGTACCAAGAGTATGTCTCAAGCATGTAACAATGTCACTTCGACTATATGCAATCATCAAGGGCATCTAAGACATTCCTTAAGCATGTGCCATACCATATAAGATACAAGCCTCAAACAAATACATAAAAGACATACTTTTGCTCATGAAAACCTGAAGCATACCATCTCAGACCCTATAACACATGTGATGTACCAACAAACCTTGTTGCAACTCAACCAAATATTCTTCTTCGAAAATTTTCCTCAAACTTGTGACATGTCCTCCTACTACTTACGAATGCATGTGAATTGGCCTCCTATTTTCCACATTTGTACACAACCTGGCCTTCTGCAACCCGCATATCACCTCAGAAAACTAGGGTTACCAGTTTTCTGCAACTCTGAAACTTTCTCTCCTTCAAACCTTCATTTCCTCAGACTTGATACGTCAGATTCAACCTCAGATTCACTTATAGATTTGCCAAAAGATAAACCATAACATTCACAAGATAGATATTCAATGTAAGTGTGTGTGTGTGTGTGTGTGTGTGTGTATGAGAGACGCCTCGAGGTGTTTATATACTTTGTCATAGTAACCTCTCTCCTTAATTTAGGGATTTCTTGTTGCAACCACTTTACCCTTTGACTAAGACTTGTAACCAACTATGGGCTTCTTGACCACTATTCAGGGCTTCCAACTTTACAATACCATATCTCCCTAACCGTGAGGAACCACGTGGCATTCCACATATCACCGAAAATGACACGATGAGTATTGTCCATCTATGAGTATATTCCCTGTATTTTCATTGTCCTTCATGTCCATTTTCCTCAACAAAATTTGGGTACTATAACCACACCTTTGGGGCTTCATGTAGAATTCATCAAATGTATCCATCACATATGATGAAATCAACTAAATCACAATCAACCTCGTCATACAAGTGATAAGCAAATTTCCAATGATCTCGTCCACATCTCTGGGTATTCAAGGATTCTCCAAGGGGTGACATCAATCTCTAAGGGTTGACATCAATCTCCAATATCTCTCTCCAAGGGTTGACGTCAATGACAACCAACTGTCCAACAATATGTTCATACATTTTGAAGTGCATTGATAAGACTGAGAAAACTTAATTTTATAAATTTGATTATCGTTGCACTTATGATGTAAGTGAGCATTGGTTATGGTGTCTCCTTACATTTCCAAGTACACCAATAAGAACATAAAATGTATTTATTAAATTCAACTTTACAATGTGCTTGGCATGTGTAGAAGCATTGGTAACAGTGCCTCTGTACATTTCCTTAAGCACTAACAAGTGAGGAAAATCTATATTAATAAAGTGTATTCAATGGTGTGTTTACAATATATTGAAGCACCATGGATAGTGCATCCTAACATTATATAGAGCATTGAAAATGCATGGTTTATTATTTTATTTTTTTAGCTTCAATGGTGATTTCTATTTGAATGAACACAATGATCACGGCACATCCATACATTTTGAAGTGCAGTGACACGATCAAGAATACTTGATTTATTTAATTTGATCATTAATGCACTTTTTGATGTACGAGAGCACTAGTTATAATGCCCCCTTACATTTTCAAATGCATTGATAAGCACACAAAAATGCATAGTTGCACGGGAACTGCTCCCAGCATTTCCAACATCTTTGAAACTCGTTCCCCACGTTCCGAGAGTTTGGGAACTAGTAGGGAACGTCCCAATTGGTTGGGAACTCTTTTGGGAAGTTGGGAGCTCAAACATCAAGAAAATGGGAGCTTGGGAACTAGATTCCCAAATAGAGAGCTTTAAGTTAAAATTCTATTAAATTAAAATGTAAATATTTTTATTCCAATATTATAAATACACAATTTATTACAAATATTTTCATTATATTTAATTAAAATATCACTATAAAGCAAAGACTGAACTACACTAAATATTATTAAGTAAAAAATTTAATACTACTCACTTTATAGTTGTGGATATGAAATTTTTTTAATGCATGTGTGTTTTTCTTCAAGCCCAGACTAAACATGAAAGTAGAATAAATCAATACTCTATCCATGGAAAGCATTTGATCCAGTTTCACAAATGCTCAACAATAATTTCATCCAACACACAATCATACTCAACAATAATTTCATATTAAGATTAAGGTTTTTGCATTTTGAATTTTTTTTTTTACAGAAACTGAGAAATTTTATAATAAAAAAGGTGCGATCGAGATCGCAAAGGAGTTACAAAAACTTGAAAACTTCGAGCCAACTCGGGGCCTCAAATAGACAACTACTACAGACTACTGATGACTTTTTCAAATACTCAAATGAAATCTTCACATAGAACAACCTTACTTAATACACTTAGAAAAAGACTCTGAGGATAAACGTGAAGAGACATTGCATCTAAATTAACTTGATGGGGAAAAGTTCGTATTTTTTCCTGACTTGCAGGCTTGATTTTGTGTTACAATTGGTTGTGGTGCTACATGTAATTTATTCTTCTTTTCGACTACTGTACAAACTTCATTTGCATATGTTGGACCATTTGTAATGTCTATGATACCTGGGTTTTCTTGATCTGAATATTCTTGATTTTCTTGATCTGAAACCTCAACAACATCAATCTGATCTGCCCAACTTTTCGGTGGCTGAGAGGATTGTTGTATCTGAATTCCCGTATCTGAGTCCTGAAGGGTAGATGCCTCTTTCTTCGTCTTCTCAGTGGAGTTATGGCATGAATCTTGAGATAACAAAGTGTCTTGAATAGGAGGATCTTATTGAGGAGGATTTTCATTGTCTTGTGGAGGCTCTTTGCAGGATTTTGGAATTACTTGATGGTCGTCATTAGAACCAACCCACCAAGTGGATTTCTAGTGATTTCTAATCTTTCTGGACCCTTTGAGACAATGGGATGCAAGATGACCTGCTTCAAAACAAGATCTGCAATGCAATGAGACTCTCTCAAAGTCAAGTTTTTAAGGATGGGAGTAATTTTTACGAGTAAGAATAACTTCAGCTGGGAATCCTTTATTGAAATCCATTTCCATGAAAATACATGCATAAGTAGAGGTGTTGTGCCTCGTAGTTTCACGACTTGCAAAGTGGAACTTTCCTAAAGCCGAGCCAATGGCTTCAAGAGAGGGAAAACCCAAAAAATGCAGGGGCAGATTAGGAAGTCTCACCCAAGCTGGGACTAAGGAGAGAATGTCAGTAGATGGATTGTAAGAAGGAGACCAGGGTTTTATGAACAAACTTGAGAATCCCCAAAACCATGGGCCTGAGTTGAATATCAGATCACGATCTTCTTGAAGGTCAAACTCGACCATGAAGAAACCTTTTGCACAAGAATAAATGAAAGCTTTATGTTGCATGACAGGTATCCAGGTAGCAGAGATTCAACTGTTAAGATCTACTAACTTTGGCCAAAGACCATTGCAACGACAAACCAAACTCACGGATCTGTAATATTCCTCCTCTTCCTCGGCATCTTGTCCCAAGGGATGGGGCTTCTTGAACCAAAAAAGACGAAGACAAGGGAGCATAAACTTTCTTAACAATACCACGAAAAGAAGCACCAAACTGCAAAACATAACCGAGCTTGAGCTTGGATATGGAAGGAATGGCCCCACGAACCGGGGCACCATCAACAATGATGGAGTCCACCTCCATGGTTGTCGAAGGAGGCTGGAGCGAGGCCACCAGGGTCGACATGCAAAGGTCACGAGCGGTCAGGGTTAAACCCTATCCGCCTCAGACAAAAACCAGAGCGGCTCCATTCCGCCTACAAAATATTTTTTACATTTTAAGGTATTTTACTATAAATGTTTTTTGACATTATTATAAAATGTAGTTTTTTCCTTTTGTTATGATTTTCTTGTGAATGAGCATAGGAAACACATCTATTCTTTGATATAGCCACCATAATTATAACATTTTTATATGTACAATGTTTTTCACCATTCTTTCACTAATAGAATTTGTTTTCCATTGTATCTATCTGGTTTTTTTTTATGTGATAATTTATGTTTTATTTGATTTTCAACATAACATAGACCAATGGTATGATAACTATTTGTGGTTTTTTTTTTTTCTTTTTTTTTTTTGTGTACCCCACAAGGTCATGTTACAAAGAGTTGGGCCTTGAACTAACCAATCTTGTTGAATATCTTCCATACCAACCCAAACAACCTCACATGGTATATGAAAAGAAAGCTGATAGAGAGAGATAATCTATCGAGATGCTTCTCTAGGGAGCCCTCAAGCAATAGAGGATAAACATAATGGATAATTTCACCTAGATCCTTGGATGTCTCCCAACAATGTTGGAGACACAATTGAAAAGTAATCATTTGAAAGGAATTACACCCTTCAAAGTGCATGTTAATTTTGATATTCCTCTATCTAAAGAGATGCTAGATAAATAAGCCTTAAAGAGATCGTTAAATCAACTAAAAAGTTGTTTCTTTGATCACAATTTTTCCAACAATGAAAAGATTACCTTTACACTCTCGATGTCTCTTCTTCATGTTAATAATTGATAAAACACTATAAGATATCGAAGATGATTATGAAATATATAAACTTCATGACATGTCTTAACACCATCATACACACTTAAAATATATAAACTTCATGAAATGTCCTAACACCATCGTACACACTTAAAGAAACAAATTACTATTCATATTTTATTTTAATAAAAATATATATTAATAATACAATATTACAATTTTTAAGTACTAAAAATATTTCAGAGATGGAATGATGTTATTATTACATTAATGAAGAAAAATATAATGTCAGAGATGGAATGATGTTATTATTACATTAATGAAGAAAAATATAATGATTTAGCATTAAGTAAGACATGCAATGCTCTAACATTAAGAAATAAATAATCTTTAGACAAATTTGAAAACTTAAAGAAATGTAGAAACAATACAAGATAACATTTAGACAAATTTGAAAACTTACAAAAATGTGGGCACAATACAAGATAACAATATGGAAATACAATACAAGATATTAGCTTAAATTATTAAGCATTGACATTTAATTTTGGGGGGTTAATTTAATAGTTGGGATGAAGTGTTACTATATTAATAATCTAGATTCGAGTTTTTGTGAATGAAAAGCTTTTATGATAAAATGTGAGTTTTAGTAAATGAAAATATTTTATATGTATATGAGAAAATATGTTTTACTATTTACAATTGGTTTTCTTTCATCTTAAAAACTTAATATATATTTAATAAAATTAATTAATTTAAATATTTTTTTATAAAATAAATAATTTTTATTTTTTATTAAAATATAAATATATAATAATAAAATGAATAATGTTTATTTTAATTATTTAATGTTCTTTTGTGATGTAAAGATATTTTCCATATCACATTTTAAACCACTTGACTTCTCTATATCTATAGTAGCATTTCCTTAACATTTTATAAATTTTAATAATAATAAAAAAAATGTCGATTCATGGTCAAAATTCCTTTCTTTTAAGTTTTTGAATTTAATCTTCAATATTTGTAATGTTCCGACAGTTATATTTTTTTTATCAAATTACTTTATCTTTTTTTTTTTTCTATTTTATAACATAACCAACTAGTGTATTAATTTAAAAGGGTTGTGATTCTATTCAAGTAAATTTGTACAAAAAAGATGGTATACAAATCTAAATTTCAATGTTTTATTGAAAATCTTTATAAAACTATTTCTAAGAAAAATAAACATGTATTTTTGTGTAAAATTGCATATCAATAGTATATAATGATAAAATTATAGGGAAATTAGATAGAGATTCAACATTTAGGGTTGACACTTACTATTGCCATAGCGGTCGAGTAAGTGGGTCACCATAGTTGTAGTTAATTCTTGTATGTCAAAATCCACATATCTTAAGAGATTTTTAATGGAGATGGTTGCAACATTCAAGACCTCTTCAAACTTTTCTATCTTCTTACATAGATTATTTAAATATAAGTGAGTGATTGTTTTCCAAGTTTATAGTTGATGAATTTGCATATGGATGTTTTGGGTGTCCATTGTCTTCCCTCTATGACATTCAGTCTTTAGGTCCTGTTATCCTCGATTTCTAGGGATAACTAGGAGATCATGTCTCGAGGCCCACAGGTCCTACACATGGAGTACCGAGAGCAGGATTGACCTGAGCATGGCCCTGGAGGGCCCCTCCTCCTTCTTCTTCATCGGACCTGTCCTGTCAGCAGCAGCAGCATCCATCACCTTCGACTTGGACTTGCATCGGAGAAGACTCTTGCTCCATGAGGTAATTGGTCTAGGTATCATGGTATGTGTCATGTTTGATCATTATAACTTTCATATATATGCATCAGGTTCCTTACATTTCTGACAACTGCTTGGATCTTACACTAACCCACTTGACCATGGCCGGGGGGATCAACAGGATGCCCTAGCAAGCTTGTATCCATAGGTTTTGGTTAGCCACCAAGGGGGATTTTGAAGAGCCATCGTCCTCTCCCACCATATTATCATTTTACATCTTATCTCCCATTCATCTACCCCATTCCCCTAGTCTGGGCATTAGGATGACCTATTCAAGGGGTTACACTTTATCCTGTGGGAAGAAGGGGGTAAAGGCCCAGGAGGTAAAAGCAGCTGGTAAAAGATAAAAGCCATAGGATACAAAAACTAGAGATGCTTCGCCCAGGGATCCCCGAGAAGGCAATAAAAAGCCTCTCGATAAGAAACAAGAGGGACCTGAAGAAAAACAATAAAACAAGACCTAGCCAAGAGGATGGGGGGTCTCATCACGAGCCAACCCATTATGTTCATAGGTATCTAGCAGTATGACATTGCCATTATCTGGTTACCACGCCAGGGCAGTGACCCTTGGTTGCATGGCCAAGGGAAAGGGGGTCTCATCACGAGCCAGCCTTATCATTTCTGCGAAAATACTCATGGGTAACACTGTCATCTCTGGTCACCACGCCAAGGTAGTGTCCTTTGGTTAGACCTTGAACTAAAAAGAAAGAAAAAAAGCAATAAATAAAAGAAAGAATAAAGGCAATAAAGGGCTTGGAAAGAACTGCATCCATGATAGGTACAGCTCGCCTCATACAAAGGCACCCACGGATAATACCCACCCCTGGTTTTCACTGTGTCTGGACATCCTTAGACCACACCACCTCGTATTACATGGCTTGGATGATATCCTTTGGGAACTTTCCTTTTCTTATGGATGCTGGCCCAACAGGGCACTTTGTCTTTTCTTCGGCTTTGTATAGTAGGTCAGTGTAATGTCTTTGAGCTATTAGATTATATGCTAGGGGTCTTATGCATGCATTTGATAAAATTAATGATGAAATATGATTGACATCGCTATGATCTCGAGGACTAATGAGCCCATGGAGGGCGAAGTTTTTGATGTGCAGGACCATACCCGACGGACAGGTACCAGGTGGACCGGTACACATGGGGAGATGATCATTTCGGACCTCCATGGGGCTGAAGAGCCCATCAGATGGTTGTTGGGACCTCATCAGGAGTAGCGATAGGATGATGATTGATCGAGCCTTTGCACACGAGAGGGAGAAGGACGTTTTCATCCAAGACGCCTTGGCTGAGCCCAACCTAGGGGGATTGACCCACTACAGGTGGAACGCATGCTTTTTGATGCCCCAGGATGTCATGATGTCACCTCCAGTGAGTGGTACCTTGACATAGCAGTTTGGCACGTGTGGCAGAGCTTGGAGGCCCAATGAGGGCCAACGTTTGGCTTCTAGTGCTGAGTTTTTCCATAAAAAGGGCCAACGTTTGGCTTCTAGTGCTGAGTTTTTCCCTAAAAAGGGCCAACGTCTCCCTCAGAGGGGCTAGACATCCTGCTTATTGCTCATTTAGGCTTTTATTTAGCAGTTAAATGTAAAAACAGTATGATTTTAGTAGTCAGCCTTGTCGGTTGTTTTAATGACCTAATTTTTAAATTAAAGGTCATTGGATGATATAAATTGAGGATGTTTTTTTTCATTTTGAACATAACACAACTCACTCTCTTGTGAGAGACTATCTCTTAGTCTTTGTCTTGGTATTTTTGGTCTTGAAAGTGAGGCGCAACTCTAATTGGAGGATTCTTCTTGGCATGTATGGTGTTTCTCTCATTGGAAGGTTTACAACTAGGGTTTGATTAAGCATTCTTCATGATTTGTAAGTAAATTTTTCATGCAAAACTTCTTAAATGAATGGTTGTAGGTTTAATTTATTACATTTGCTATATCATTGCTATTATATTGCTAAATCTTGAAACCCTAGGTAGCAAGCACACAAGTAGGTCCTTGCTATATGTCCCCATGCTTGAGAAACTTGTTTTAGCCATTGATTAAGGAAGATATAGCCTAGCCGTTGCTACACTTATCTCTCCTTTTTCTGAGTTAACTTTTAAGTATAGGTTGAATAGAGGAGACGTCCTAGGCCTAGTTAATTCTACACCTAGGGTTTTAACCTTCTATGGTTTGAAGAGACTTGCTCCCGCAACACTTTTCTCCCTTAGACTTGTACTTTGAAGCTAGTCGTTTTGCCAAGAATATTTAGAGAAAGAGGAAGGAGCATGAGGCATTGTTTAAGCAACATCGGAATGAGCCTCCTTCCCTTAGGGTTTTGATTCTAGGGCCCTGCCATTGCAGCACCATAGAACCTAACCTTCTAGTCTTTAAATTTTGATCCTCCTGAGATTTTGCCCTTACTTTTAACTCCATATTACCCTAAGGCACTGG
>ML828254.1:36048-59968 GCA_009831015.1 Picea engelmannii
TTGTTTATCATATGAAAGAAACAAATATACCCTTCTATACATTTATTCACAATTTTAGTTTACCCAACGGATTCAGGATGGTAAGAGGAGGTGTGAGCCAACTGAGTACCCAAACAAAAAATAATTCAATCCAAAAATTACCAATAAAAATTGGATCTCTATCACTAACAACAATCTTGGGGATTCCATGTAGCTTATGGACCATTTCCATGAATTTTGTAGCTATTGTACTTTATTTAAAAGGAGTCTGAGAAAGAGAGAAAAAAATGCACATACATTGTAATCTAATCCACCGCTACCATGATGCAATTATTTCCTTCAAACTTAGGTATACCTCTAATAAAATCCATTAAGACATATTCGTAACATTGACTTGGTATGGTTTATGGTTGTAGGAGACCTAAGGTCTTGATTGTCTCTCCCTTATTTGGTTGGAAAAAAAAACATTCAACCAAAAACTATTAAACATTAGTTTTAAGGCCTTCCCAGAAAAAATCTTTCTTGATCCTCTAGCAAGTTTTCAAGAACCATGAATGTCCTCCTATAAGAGAAGTGTGCAGTTCCAAAAGGGCCTTCTGTTTGAGTTGGGAATTCTTACATAGATTGATCTAGATTTTATGAGTAGAACAAAATGAATATAGATTATTAAAATATGTTTAACACAGAATAACAAAGATACAGTAAAATTGGTTTTCTATTCAATAAGGAAATAAGCCGACGCTGTAAAATGCAGTGGAAAACAAGCTTGTTGGAATGGTGGCAGCTTATCTCTAAGAAGAGATGTGATGGATATGCTCATTCGCAAGAATATGATTACAATGAGGCTCTGAATGCCTTTTTATAATAAACAGGAATGCCAAAAACCCTAGACATCCAAAAACCTAACCCTAAGAGATGGAGCGCCAAAAGTCATGTGGGCCCCGTTTGGGTAAGTTAGTACATCAACTTCTTGGGGTCGTAAATTTTTCATACAATCTCCGTTTTAGGCACGTGATAGCCTGTTGGAAAGGTCTATCGGAGGACTACGGTGATCCCTAAAAACGTTGTTTAGGGCCTCAAAACGACCCTGCAAGTCAGGGACACGAAAACTAGGAAAAAAAACTTACAAACTAAAAAACTACCAAAATGAACCAGTTGCAATAGGTGGGAGGCCATCGACATCCATCTGGATCAATCCTCCCCCCTTAGGAAGAAATGGTCTCCATTTCATTGAGTTCCCCCATCAGATGAGGAAATTTCTGCTGAATTTGGCCTTGGGTGAGCCACTTGCCTTAGTGCAAGAGCTGCCCTGCTTTGACAACTCGATAAAGTTGGATCCTTTGTTGTCGGGTCCCCTTGATCTGTGTGTCCACAATATGATCATTGGATGCTTGTTTCTTGTAGTCAGGGTTGATCTCTATTGGTGTCAAGTACTCTGCTATCTCTGAGGTGTCCAATAATGGTGGGAAATATGGCCAAAGGAGAGATACATTGAAGATTGGGTGCAGGCCAAGGAAAGGGGTAATGTTGGGTGCAAAAGCATTGTCACCCATAGCCTTGGTGATGGTGTATGGCCCATAACAGAATGGGATAATCTTTCGATGGGGCCTTGTAAGGTGTTCTTTCTGCAATTGCAACCAAAATTTTTCGCCCACCTGAAACTTATGTGGAACCTAATGTTGATCATGGCGCTGCTTGTACTTGGCATTGGACTTATGTAAAATATTCTGAACCTATTGGTGGATGTGCTGGATCCGCTCAATGAATCGGGTGGATTTTTCAGCTTCTAGTGGAACAGGGGACAAGTCATCCGAGGTGGTTGCCGGGGGTAGTGCAATATCCATGGGGCCCAATGGTTGGAATCCCAGCCCCACCTGAAAGGGGATGTGGCTAGTTGAGCTATGCAAGGCTCAGTTGTAGTTATGTTGGACATAGGGAAGACTCTCATCCCATGTAAGGGGGTGCTTGGAATTGTACATGCGCAGGATATGTACAATCATTTGATTGACGACCTTAGTTTGGCCATTTGTCTGGGGGTGGAAGGCAGCGGATTTGGTGAGCTTGGTATCCAATAGTGACCAGAGGCTCGAACAAAATGTGTTGAGGAACCGACTGTCCCAATATGAGACAGTGGCTTGTGGGATCCCAATGTGTACCCAAATGCGTTTAAAGAAGAGCTTGGCAGTGGCCTTTGCGGTGATGTTCTTCTTGCAGGAGGTCATAATCGCCATATTGGAAAAGTGATCAACAACCACAAAAATGTAGTCATTGCCCCTCTTGGTGGATAGGAGGCCTGACATATAGTCCATTGAGATGGATTCCCACGACTTGTCAGGAGTAGGAAGAGGGGTGTACATGCCCTGTTTCTTAGTGGTCAGTTTGGCAATAACATAGGCAGTGTAGGACCTGATATACTTGTCGACATCCTGTCGAAGTTTCAACTAGTAGAAATGTTTATGCAGCACTGCCACTCTCTTTTTGATGCCAAAGTTTCCTTCCACCTGATTGTAGTGAGCTTCCCAAATAAGCTTCGTGTGCTCGCTTGATGGAATGTAGAGATGGTCTAGACGACACAACAACCTGTCCTAAAGATGGAAATCAATGACCACTGAGTTTTCTCCCAACATTTGGTAGGTGGTGGAGAATTCAGGGTATGTCTCATAGAAGTGGGGCCATCTAGAGGTCTCATGGACACAAGAGTCTAGCACCATTGTGAGTGTCTCGACTGGAGGTTGGCTGAGGAAATCAACAACTTGGTTGGTACTTCTTGTTTTATACTATATGTTGAGGTGGATGTCATCCGGATACACCACTACAAAAGTATTGGTGAAAGGTCATAGGATATTGTCCATCATCCTCATAAAAGTTGTTGGAGCATTTGTCAAACCAAAGGGAATGACCAACCATTCAAAAAGACCTTCTTTTGACTTGAAGGCGGTCTTCCATACATCTTTTTGTTCTATTGGGACCTAGTGGTAGCCAAACTTCAGATCAATCTTACTAAAGTATTTGGCCCCTGTGAGTTGATCAAGGAGGTCGTTGATTCGGGGAAACGGGTACCAGTTCCAGACTATGATTTTATTCAGGGTCCGATAATCAATGCAGAGTTGCCAAGTCCCGTCTTTCTTCTGTAGTAGTACGATTGGGCTCCCACAAGGCGATGATATGGGACATATGTGCCCCTTGTGGAGTAGTTCTTGGATCTTCCACTTGATCTCCTCATTTTCTAACAGAGAGTGATGATAGACTGGCCCATTAGGTAGCAGTGCACCTGGGGTCATATCGATGGGATGCTTGGCCTGGTAGTGCAAAGGTACCCCAGTAGGAGAGGAGAAGATATATGAGTATTCTTCCACGACCTTATCCACTTGCTTCTATTGTGTAGAGAGATCGACCACGAAGGCTCTAGATGTGGTTATGATCTTTCACTTACTTTGAGAGTGAATCATGAAGAAGACAAATTTCCTAGTATGAGAGATGACCTTCCTACATTGCTTGGCAAAGATTAAGGAAATAACACTAGGAGGGACTACCTTGGGTATCCTGTACAATTTCCTGTTCAAATTAATAATAAAACTATGAGGCCTAGACTCATATACAACATGACATTTCCATAAATAAGGTTGGCCAAAAAGAATATTACAAACTTCGAGAGGAGAAACATCATGCAATACCTTGTCTTTGAAGGGATTGATGACATACAATAGTCGACATTGTTGGCTGACGTGGAGATCGATTCCTGGGTGCAACCATCCAATGGTGTAGGATTGTGGGTGCGACATTGTCGGTAGGGCCAGCCACTTGACGACCTCTGCTGAGATGAGGTTCTTTCAGATACCTCTATCAACGATGAAGTGCAGCGGGGTGACTTTTACCCACATCTGCGAATGCAAAATGAACTCGCCTTCTTCTGGTTCGTCTAGTTCACCAGGATGCAGCTTGGTGGTATCAACGGTGGCACTGGGTTTTGCGTTAATGATCTGTCTTCCCCTTTCTAGTTCTGACTCAAATTTAAAACTCACATCTGATTTAGAGGCTCTCACTTCGGCCACCAATGACTTCCTTGAGCGACAATCGATAGTGTTATGTTAAGGTCTCTTATGGAAGTCGCACCACTTCTTGATATCCTTCTTTGTCTTTCCATTTTCCTTTTTTACTTGCGGCTTGGACTGGTTTTCCTGATACTGTCCATATTTTATTTATCCTTTTTTATGTAGGTTGGGGATTCCCTTTCTTGGTTTTTGCTGCGAGGGGTTCCCAGGCCCAAATTTTTGCTTCTTTTGTTTGAGCTTCTGCTCGATTTTGACAACATATCGATAGGCCACACCCAAGGACAAGATGTCTAGAAATTCCATTTTGGTTTGGATGTATCTATGTAGAGCACCGCTATACTTGAGTACTAGATGTCGCTTTGAATCTTTGATACCCAGCTTGGTGCGCAGGGTATGGAATATATTTGTGAAATCTAGCACTCCTTGGTCTCTTTCTTGCCGCAGTGTGGTCCATTTGGTATACAAGTCATCATAACTTCCAACATAGTAGTATTGTTCCTTAATAGTATCCCTGAAGGATTCCCAGGTGGTCGCGACTATAAATAATGAGGGTTCCTATGTTTCCTTTTTCTCACATAAATTTTCCCACCAATCTTTGACATGGGGAATGACTTTGAGGAGAGAAAAAGTAATTTTTTCTCTATTTGAAAAGTTATGGATAGAAATATACCCTTCTAGTAGATTCAACCACTTGTCTACAACATCTAGGTCTATCTAACCTGCAAATATAGGAATATCGAAGTTCATTTGTACCTTGAAAGGGGTGGCACCTCCACTTGAGGAAGATGTGTCGCTTGTTGGTAGTCACCGAAGGAATTGCATGAAACTATCCATCATCTCATTCCTCTGTTGCATGAGGGATTCCTCAAGAAATATTTTGAAAGGATATCCTGTCCCATCATCTTTATTTTCTCCTACCATGAGAGTTCATTTGGGCATGTGAGAGCTTTTGTCCTCAAGAGAAACAAGATCGAGACCTAATTCTTTGTACCCTGACCTTGTTGGGGACATACATTAAAACGACAAGGAGTAGACTACTCTGATACCATTGATCCAATTTTTATGAGTAGAATGAAATGAATACAAATTGTTAAAATATGTTTAACACATAATAACAGAGATACAATAAAACTGGTTTTCTATTCAATAAGGAAATAAGTTGAAACTATAAAATGCAGCAGAAAACAAGCTTGCTGGAATGGTGGCGGCTTATCTCTGAGAAGAGATGTGACAGATGTTCTTATTCACAAGAAGATGATTACAATGAGGCTCTGAAGGCCTTTTTACAATAAACAGGAATGTAAAAAACCGTAGACATCCAATAACCTAACCCTAAGAGATGAAGCGCCAAAAGTCATGTGGGCCCCGTTTGGGTAAGTTAGTACATCAACTTCCCGGGGTCGCAAATTGTCATATGATCTCCATTGTAGGTGCGCGATAGCCCGTTGGAAAGGTCTATCCGAGGACTACACATTTTGTTGTTATCTATCAAAGGGATTTTCCAAATATGGCGAGCCCTAAAAATGTTGTTTAGGGCCTCAAAATGACCCTGCAAGTCAGGGACCTGAAAACTAGGAAAAAAAATCTGCCAAACTCAAAAACTGCCAAAATGAACCAGTTGGAATAGGTGGGAGGCCATCGACATCCATCTGGATCATAGATATAGACAATGTTGATACCACATTGAATCATTCTTCCACATAAATTTATATAATGCACTCGGGTCCTCTTGTAGTTATTAAATGATCTTGCATACCTTTTGATCTTACTTCCATTCTATCCTTGTTTCTTCTACTTAATTAGATTACAGAATGGGAATAGCACAAAGTAAGCCCGCGTTTTTCACCTCATTTTTTTTTCCTTTTTTATAGATAATTTCAAATTCATAACCTAGCATCCTTGTAACGCATTTGCGTTACTCTTTTGAAGATAATTGTTGTTCCAAGAAGTACTTAAAACTATGTTGACAGACAAATTTGACATGTCGTCAACTGGAAGGATAGACCTGCTCCGGGGTTGTCTAATTAACCCAAGCAGTTTGGTATGACCTATCCTAACGGGTTTAATGGCTCCGTTAGCCAACTAGGGTCCTAACGATAGAAAAATGAAATAAACTAAGTAAAGAAAAGATTCTAACAATCGACACAATAATTGCAAATATTTATCTGAGAATGTGAACATACAAATGATTATGAATAGTTTATATACATTTTACAAGGTTTGCATGAAATCTTGCGAAAATGATTGTTTGATAAAGTTTCTGAATCAAATATGAACAACACTTTTTTTTGTTTATTTTTAAAGATATTAAACAAATAAATACTAAATGAATATGATTGAAACAATGACACAAAAAAATGAAAGCTAATTAATGTAATCATCATTTCATTCATAAACAACTCTAAATAAAAGAAAAGAATGCATCTACTAACCTCTACCTGACCAATCAACTGAGTTTATCTTCCTGTGTTGTATGAGCCCTTGCTTGTACTGTTGTTAAGGGAAACCTATAACATAACAATACTAGCACTTCGAGAATACATTCAAAGAAGTATTTGATATTGGATTAAATTAATAACAACAGAAAGACATCTAATTAAAAATCATGTGATCTTAGGATGATCAATATTTAAGAATGAGAGAAAACTCAGATTTGAATATTGATATTATCCAACATTTAACATTAAGAATAAATTAAAAAATAATCAAATGATAGATCAATCACACATAAAAAATGGAATAAGAAATTATGGACAACATATAACATTTAACAGTATGAAAACACCATATGATGACAAGCTAAAGCTAAAATCAACCATAATAACATTCTCATAATACAACAATAATGAAAGAACGAAATGGAATAAGCATCACACAGGTCTAAAGCCAAAGATGAATTGCTTTCCCATATTCTTTCTCAAAATCACATGCCCATACTGTAGTCATGGAATAATTTTTGGGATAATAGACTCTTAAATATAGAAAAAAAATAATAATACATAAATGATAGCAATTAACCATGTATTGATAAAAAAGACTAAAGCTAATTTAAATCAATGCATAATCATTTATTCAAAGAATATGAAGATATTATAATGAAAATAAAACCATTTTACTCACAGGACAAAAGCCATTAAGCAACTTGGAATTCCATATTTTTCTTTGAAAATACTCGTCCATTCTCCCAAAGATTCCAACCATCCGTTACTCCATTTGAAAAGAAGAAAAGTTTACAAAATAAATAATACACAAAAGAGAAAGGACAAAAATCCTCCTCTCCAATTCTTCTTGGGATCTATGGCTCTGAACTTTCTCATATATTTATACAATGAATGAACAGTCTGGGCGTCACTAACAATTTTTGCCACCTGAAATTTCCCTCGTAAAGAGACCCAAATATCTCTCAAATCGTACATTTGTTTGGGAAAGTTTCTAGGTAGAAGGTAAATGGGTCCATTTGGGAAATGAGTTTTCAACCGTTTCTTCAAATTCCTCACGGTTTGGCTGCAATCAGTCCCACAAAATCCTGTCTCTGTTCTTGACACATTTCCCAATTTTATCTGTTGTTGCTCATAAATTTATTTGCAACAATCCAATATTGTTTTTGGATCAATAATATTGAATGTATTTAGATAATAAAATCAATCCATGATCAGATCCGTACCAAATAACTGGTAATAGAAACCTGTGAAACAAAAAGAAACCTAAATTAATAACCTAAAAATTGCGAATAAAACAAAATCTAAAATAATAAAATAAAAAATGAATTTAAACTAACTATAAGTTCTAAACAAACATTGTTTATATTTTCCTTTCAAATATGATCTTAAAATTCTAGAAGCTTCAAATTAATGGAGAGGATAAAAATATTAATTTTTTTTTTCACAAAATCAATCAAATGATAGAAAATTCTTTTATTATTATTATTATTTTTATTTTGAAATGAGATGCAAAATGAAAAAAAAGAAATTAATTAATTAATATCACCAAATGATTTTATGAAAATGAGAAACCAACCAAGATATTATTTGATGAAGTATTGAACCCATTATTCAAAATAGTCAAACTTGCTAATGAGCAAAAAGAAAGAGCACATAATCATAATTTAAATGAAAGTAAACAGTTGATAAAAATTAACGTTTTTGTTTAAATTGAGATTTCTATGCTCGTTTCTAAATTTTGACATGTACTCTTGTAATGAATGTCTCATACTATAGTGAATGTCTTAAGTTTGTCTCAAAGCAAGCCAAGGTATGAAACTATTTGAAAAGGTTGATTCTGTCGCTCATTATAATTATCAAGATTCTAATGGGGGCCCTTTAAATTTTGTAAAAATTTACGGGGAGTTGTTGGGGCCCAACAAACTATTATGATATGTTTTTAACTTGAAGTGTATTCCTATTAGGCAACGACACCATTTATTAATTGCATTAAATATGGATAACATTTCATTTTCATAAATGGGTTTGATTAGGTTCTTTCCTTTAAGCTAGAAGCTTTCAAGGGAAACATGCCTTCCTTCTTGCATTAAAATTACACCAATTCCATTCCTTGAGGCATCACTTTCCACAATAAAGGTTTTTGTGAAGTCAAGTGTGGCTACCATAGGATTTGTACACATAGCCTCCTTAAGTTTTTCAAAATATTTGGTCTCTTTTTGAGTCCAATAAATTGCCTCCTTTTTTCATAATGTTGTTAGAGGTGCTATTGTTGGGACGCGATTTTGGGACCAGTTTTGGGATCTGTGCAACACCTGCAGAAGAAGGAAAGAAAGTTGGCACACTTTCAGGACCAATGCATGCACAAAGGAAGGAAGACCATTGACGTTGTTATAAATTTTGGGTCCATTGACAAGGGATAAGCCCTATTGTAATTGTATAAATATGTAAGGGTTTTGGGATAGAGAGAGGAGAGAAAAGTGGGAGAACTAAGTATGTAATGTAATGTAAGAACAAAAGTATGCAATGTATGTGAGTATCTAGGAGTGAAGAGTGAAAGAGGCAGATAGAGGGATAGGATAACGAAAAGTGCATGATGTATGAGCATAGTGCACATATTTTGTAACGAATGATTCTGCATAATATAATAAGAAGTCGGTCATTGTAGATGTAGCCCATCAGGTGAACCACGCTAAATATGGTGTCGTTGTGTCATGATGTGTTTGTTGTTCTGTTTATTGTGTGCATATGATGTATGTCTGTCATTATGAATAGGTTACATGATATTATGTTTCTACGCACATGATATAAGGCATAATGAACTAATGCTAAGCATAATGGTTATGAGGGTTGCCTCCCGTCCCTTCATCCCTGCAGAAACTTGGTTCCTGCAATTCCCATAGATACTGTTATCACGGAATATGTACTTGTCCAAATCCCAAGGAAAGTAGAAGAATATTGGCGTAACACAGGGGCAATCCTATCACTGTCACCTCAATAGGATACCCCTTTCTGTTTAGGAGAAGGATAAATTCACTCCAAGGGAGATTTCCCAAGACCTAGTGGTTTGATGAAGGGGAAAGGATAAGGTAAACCGCTACTCCCTCTAGGTCACTAAAGTTATATTTTTTCCTTGAAGGATGAAGAAAAAAAGCTAAAATAATGTGTACCTTCCCTTAACCAAGACAACACACAATCATTATGGCAGTTTACAAGCAACAAGTGATATTAATGCTTCAGCAAGACACCAAACTTGTAAGAAATAGTGCTACTCAACAAGTATGCACAACAATTAAGATATGTATAACAACATAAACTAAAGTAATGACAGTTGCAACATGCTCTTCAGAAAATGCCTTGAATGACAATGAACTGTAACAATTTAAGTCTTGCCTGATAATATTATGTCACATGCAAATTATGGCCAACAAATAAACTTGGATAGGTTTCCCAATATAGTTGTAACAATGATTATAATTGTTAGCGTCAGAAGTCACTTCTGGATTGCTTGTAGGAGCAGAGCCCAACACCCATCAGTTTATGTCACGATAGTTTTAATGGATGATCAAATGGGTAGAGACTCGGGAAGATATCGCTCTAACTCGGGAACTGACTCCGGTATGTAAGGAACAAAAGAGGTCTTGATCTAACTTCAGTCAATAAGTTGATTTAAAGATGAACAGGTTGAAGACTTGGTGAGAGGAGTGAGCAAACTACCTCAGGCAACAAACCTTTCAACAGTTTGTAGAAGAAAAACTCTGAATGCAAGATCCTCTTGGTTCAGGTCTTTGAGAAACTGAAAGGGGGATCCTCCAATTCCAAGTTTTTCAGCGCTAAGAAAATCACAAGGGCCGATTAGAAACAATGCAACTGTTACAGTGATCCAACCTACATCATCCTATAACAGTTACAACTCGATTGGATCCTCCAATTCCGAGCTGCTCTAACACGGTGTAAACAAAGACGTGAAATAAACTGACATTCATAAGGAAAGAAGTCTCAAGAGTCCATGCATAACCAGAATAATAGTGCTTCATTAAAGTTTTACAATCGAGAGCCTCACTCCACCATCCCCCCTTACAAAATACAAAGACTGAGTCTATATACTCAAAAAAATTCGCCTAACAGAGGCGTGCTCAGTCATACAAGTCTTGGTGTCCCTTCAGCGAAATTCAGACGGATATTCTTTTTCAGATGCCGCCTTAACTGTGCATGGCTCCTGCAAGGGGAGTAGCTGAGCCATTAAGTGCTGAGTTGGCGTGTGCAGACCTCTCTGGCTAGTCGAGGACTCAGTATGGATTCTTTGGAAAAAATCGGTACACAAGACCCTCTCGGGAAGACAACTTGCCAGACCCTCCATACCTTACACTTAATGAGTGAGGAGAGGTTTCAACCACCCCCTATCACCTTCATTTACTCCAAGCGAAAACTAGGATTGATCTCAAATCAGATGGCACTTGGAGATCGCGATGATCCCTTCTGTGGCCAAACTCAACGGCTTTGGCCCTTCTTGCACAACTCTTTTTATTTCCCAAGTGACCACGCGCTGTGACCCTGTGTTTATTCTCAAGGCGCTTTCAGCATTTGTGAATGGGAAAGAGCTAATCCTTGCCTATCATAGTCGCGATGAGCGAAACGCCGAGATGGCTTAATTGGGCGCCATGCGTCCTTCTCAGATCTGGCGGTCCTGAACTCACTCGACGATACTGTGGGCCTGGGTCCTGGACACTCTCGGCACTTCACACCTCGGGGATATGAAGGAAAATCTCCTTGTGCTTCGAAGTCACGGTGGGCAAAAAGGCGAGGAGCCTAATCGCGCACTAGGTGTCCCCTTTGGATGGACGGCTGAGACTGCTCCATGATACTGCGGGCCTGACTTTGGGCGCTTTCGGCGCTTCGGGGTTCGGGGTTTCGAGATGTAGAATGACATAGAACCCTCACCCTTCGAACTCCTGACTGCCGAAAAGCCGACGTGACTGGATCTCATGCCATGTGTCCTTTGGATGGACGACTACTATCCTTTTCTGCATGCAATACGAGCGCTATCCATCGTGCTAATCTCGGCGCAACTCCGCTAACCACGATTTCCCGCCAACCATCGATCTGATCTTATGGATGAATTTGGACCGTCGACAATATAATCTCGCCCGATTACTTACTTGGAAGCCTAAAACGATATTTTTCCGTGCTACGCTCGGGCGCTTCTCGTGCAACTTGTAGACCTGAATGCTCTTGTGCCCAGGACAATAAATGTTACTAACAATAACAACATTAGGTTAAAAGTTAGTAGCAAATCAGGTTAGTTGGTTATATTAGGTTAGCAAGGTAATGAGTGCAATTTTGAGTTTGAAAGTTGGTAGGTTTTTCAAGGAAGAAGGGTTGAAAACTAGTGCCTTCAAGAGGTTGATGGAGTCATAGGTGGTGGCTCCTTTTGAGGCTGATAACAAGATGATAATGTTGATATAAGGATGAAAATAGGCCTAGGAGGAGTAGCACCTTAGGTCCTCATAGGGTTCCAAACCTTAAGAAGAGAGATAACTAGGGTGTAGGCTTGTCTAAGCCCTTGCGTCTCCTTCCCTAGACCTTTTTAGGATTAAATTTATTATGCAAAAACAACTTAGTCAATACCTCTAAAGTGATACCACTTTAGGGATTTAGAGACTTGACAAATTATCAAATCCACTTAGTAATTCTTAGAAAATAGAAAGCAAAGAAATAACACCTTAAGTTCTTTACTTCTATCATTTATTAGGCATGCAATTTCATAATATTTATAAGGAGCAAGTAAACCATATCATAACCATTCCAATAAATGACAAGAGTGGAATTTACTTACTTTCACCAAGAATAATCATGCAAAACAACACTAGATTGTTAATAAACTTCACCAATTTGGATCCAAGTTGCAAGAAAATCCTCTAAGAGTGATGCGCCTCACTATTTTCAGCCAAATGCTCCTCAAGAGGGCACAGATTTCAGTTCTCTTGTCTCTAAAGGACAAGTTATGATGGAAAATGAATGTGCTTTTGGTTTATTTATACCAAAATTTGACCTTTAATTACTTTAGGTCAAAAAATCAGGGTCGACCCTGAACAATTATTACACTAATTAAATTTACATAAAAAATGCAATATAAAACCCTAATAGGGTGATGTCATGCTTCTCTAGGGTGACATTGAACCCACACGTGCCACAAGCCTCATCACTATCTTAAAAATATCAAACCCTAGCCCTGATGATTTCTAGGACTACAAGGGTTACGTTTAAGGCCTCCAAGGGCTAACTTCTAGGTGGGAAGAGCTGAGGACCCTTCATCCAAGCCTGCCAAAGTGCCTCCAAAGGAAACAAATTCCTTCTTCATGGTACAAGTCAACAATCTCCGTCATGCCCCTTGCATGGGGTATCAACATTCATATGTGGGATTTAGGCCCTCATGAAGGTCCAAACAAGTCATCTCCTCTTGAATTCATGTCCACCGAGCAAAGACCTGCAGAGACAATTAGTATGCCCTGCAGGGGTCCATAAGTCACAAGTATAATGGCATGTAAATCACATCTAATATCCAAATCACCCGAACATGTGCATCAAACCCCCCTAAACCAAAAAAATTCTCAAAGATGTTATACAACTTGCCAAATTTAGGTTTGGAGAGGGTCTCAAGATGTCCTATGGGTCAATAACCCCTAAGTCTAGGGTGTTTCCTAAGTTGAACCAATCCTATTCATGTGTGTCTATGAGATGGCGTGGGGGTAGAACTTTGGGCATGGGGTTTATGTGATGCTAGGGATTGTAGAGCCTTACCTATGGGTGCCTTTGTATAGGGTGAGATACACCTTATCATCAATGCTATTGTTTCCAAGCCCATTTATTGCCATTTCATCTTTTTAGCTTCTCCTTCTATTTTTTTTTTATTCTTCAAGAAACTAGTTGAAGGCCATTGTCCTGGCTTGGTGACCAGGTGTGACAATGTCATTCACAAACATTTCATGGAAATGAGAAGGATGACTCGTGATGAGACCCCCTTTCTCTTGGTTATGCAAGAATTTCGACATTGAGAATTTCGAGAGAAGAAGAATGTGCGATAGAAGAAGAGAATGGACTATTGCATAGTGGAAACATATTTTAGTTCAGTAGGAAGAGGACTGTGGATAATAGAGAAGATACACATAGTGAGGTTGAGGAAAGAGACATCGGCGTAGTTCCCCAGATCGAAGGAATACCACACATAGAGGAAAAGGAAAAATATTGTCAGCTTATTCAAGCAAAAGGATATCCATCACATCACAATAGCTCGACTCATACTAGAATCTGTGTCGAACCCACGACCCCATGTGCATCTCTGAGATATGAAACTTTGTCATGAACACTTGTAGTTAGTAAAGGAAGCAAGGATAATAAAAAATATAGTGAGAGTAGTGGAAGTAGTACGACAACCCATAATAAATTGGTGACACCGACGAAGAATACTATGCAATATACAATGGTGGGGGTGGATCCCACTTTGAGAATTCCTGTCTTCCATGGAGCAAGGACAAAATATCCATAACAACACTTATTTTTCTGTGAAGCAATATGAACTATGAAGAATGTCTAGGATGATAATGCAAAAATCACTTAGTTAGTGACAACATTTAAATACCTCACGTTACTATGGCATATGAAGTATCAGTCCACTACACCTGTGGTACAAGCTAGAACATTGGAATACATTAGGAAAGCCATGTTAAAAGAATTCATGAAACCAAAGTTTGAGTCGTAGTGTATAACGAAACTGAAACGGATCAAGTAGTTGTAGAATGAATTAATATGGGATTTTGATCATAGATTCAAGATATTGATGGATCAATTAATCTTCCAGATTCCAGACGAGCAACATAGGGAATGGTTCATTGCAGGATTGTTACCACATATACGATGCACATTGACACAGTAGAAGATTATGTCATAGTCTGCAGCATTAGATATCACCATGAAACTGAAAGCATCCCTTGTAGGATAAAATGGTGTAGGGATGGCTCAGGTTGAGTTGCAATTAGAATCATTGACAATTCATTTGCAGTATCTTTATAAAGGGAAAGAAAGGTGCGAAGAAGTTTGGTGTACCACATGTAGAAAGGAAGGTCATCATAAGAACAAGTGTCCAACCTTTAAAGAACATTTGGCTACAGGAGCCCCGCATCCCTTGGGCCCGGAGGAGGGGTATGGTGAGAGATATGAAAAACGATGGGTCATCACCTGAATGCATTTCCTTTGATGCAGAAGTATCAGAGCACTGCCAATAACTTATTTTGTAATTTTTGTAAGTCTATGTGACATGATGAAAAAGAATGTCCTGCACTCAATCTCATGAGAGAGTGCATTGTTGATGCATACAGAGTTCAAGGGAAAGATGGATCAGAAGGAGGAGTATCCAAATATAATACGATGAGAGGTTGCAATCAAGGAGGAAGAGGAGGATTCATAGGTTGGGGAAGAGGAGGATTTGACAGAGGAAGAGGATCGATTATTTGTTATAAATGTAACCAGCCTAGGAATTTGGTATGAGATAGTCATAATCCTTGTACAACATGCACATATTGTATACAACTAGATCATGCAACGAAATATTGTCCACAGTTGATCGCAAAGTGGTAGGAAAAGAGAAACCAAAATGTTCACATGATAGCAACAGAAGAGTGCGGCGATCGACCAAGGGTAGCAACAATTACGCGTGGTGGAGAGAGAACAAGAGTTGATGTGACAAAACAAGGAATTATACTGACCAGTGGGCCAGGAAAGCAACACAACCTCCTCCGATGTTTGATCCTCAGAAAGAGAGAGACACATACAAGAAAGAAAGGAAGGAGTTGTTAGAAACATAAGGGGTAGCATCGAATTCGCAACTTGTGTATGACAGGTCACCTGTGTATGACATGCCTTGAGCCTACGACCCATTAATGATAGAAAGGACAGTTGAGAAGGTAAGTACTCTGAAAATATTCTTAAAGATTTGTTTAGAACTAATGAAGGATGAAATTGCATTGAATACACTACGCGGGATTATCGACCAATGTGTGCAAGATAAAGAAGTACCTAGTTCACAACGGGAAATTAATCAGGTATAGCGTAAGAAAAGGACGAATAGGGAATTCTGACTTAATGCGTAGGTAGGAGACTATGACATGGCAGGATATGATGTGAATGTCATTCTGAAGCAGACATGGGAAATGATGGGAAAACCAAATTTTATCTAGTCACTAATTTAGTTGAGGATATCAAATCAACACAAGATTGTTTTGATTGGAAGAATGATAGGGGTGAATGTTAACATCGATGGAGTGTGCAACAAAATAGATTTTGAAGTGATTGAGATAGTGGATGGTAGTAAACCTTATCTAGCGTTACTTGGACTCGATTGTTATTTTGATAACCTGAACATTATTAATTTGAAAAAGAGACAAATGATCTTTGAAGTAGTAGAATTAAGAGTTATCGTGCCATTGGATCCAACAGAAGGAAGGCGATATGTGGAACCAGGAAGGGGAAAAGAACTCGATAACCTTTACAATGTGACCACATGGATGGATGACTATATTAATCCTACTGCTGAGGTTTTACTCAGGTTGTGAAGTATCATTTCATGCACGTTGGATACAGAAGAAGCCCTAGAACATTGGCAACAAAGGTTACATGAAGTATTTACAAGGAGATGTGATCGTATTACCTGCACATTGCACAGGATTGGAGCAGAGGTATGTGATCCTCCAAAGAATGATGGACTAACAGATGTAGATATTTTTGTAAAATAATTTGAATTGAAGATATCGGATCAACAACGAGTGTTAGCTTTAGATATCTCGTTGAAAGTGACTCTTGCAAGGTGGTGGGCTATGCATAAGGATGGAATAGATAATTGGCAACAATATAGAAGGATGTTATAGGTCAGGTTCAGAACATAAACTAAATATTCCATGCATAAGTATACTGGGTTGATTTGTCCTATAGATCATCTTACACAGTGCACTACGACATGGAGCTCAATACCTCAGTAGGAATGGATACACTTGTTTGTAAACACTCTAGATGTGATATCGAAGAACTAGTATACTGGGTTGAGTTTTCCTAAAGATCATATTACATAGTTCACTGCGACATGGAGCTCAATACCTCAGTAGGAATGGAAAAACTTGTTTGTAAACACTCTAGATATGATATCGAAGAACTGGAAGTACGTAAAGAAACAACAATCTGGGAAGATTTGACTCACAATTTCAAGGTGACTTTCAAGTTGGAAGATGATGCCCCTTCAGTAGACACATATCTCCACATTATCAAGAACAATATATTTACATTAGAAGACTCGACGATACCCACACCCTTATGTAGTGTGCCCAAATATTCTACGACTGTTCAAGAGGTTTTGGAATACTATAACGTTTCTAGAGAAGACTAGGAAGATGAAGACCCAAGAAATTTGAAAATACCAGAAACCAAAGGAGAGCACATAGTAGAGGGTCCTAAGCTTGAATCTGTCAAGTATGAAAAGCCATTGAAAACACACAAGGTGAATATTGGTACGAAGGATAATCCCAAGTTTGCAAACATTGGAGATTACTAGAATGAAGAAACTGTCGAGAAGATTGTTGATTTACTGCATGAATACCATGACCTTTTTTCGAATACATTCTTAGAGATGAAAGGAATTGTTGGGGATATAGGGGAGATGAGCATTCCTTTGAAGCTGAATGCTAAGCCAGTGAAGTAGAGACCATGCCTATTGAACCCAATATATAATCAGAAAGTGAAAACAAAAATAGATAGAATGATGGAAGCCGACATTATTGAACCTGTCGCAGAGTTAGAATGGATCAACCCGATGGTGATTCAAGTCAAGAAAACATGTGGAATCAGAATCTGTGTGGATCTGCATAAATTGAATGATGCTTTCTTACATGACCCATTTCCTAACCCATTTACAGATGAATTTTTGGAGAATGTGGGAGGATAAGAAGCTTACTCATTTACTGATGGATTCTCCGAGTATCACCAAATTAAGATTGTGCGAGAAGTTTGGCATAAGACAAAATTTGCGACAAAATGGGGATCTTATTAGTATACAATCATGCCTTTTGGGTTGAAAAATGCACCAATATTATTTTCCCAAGTTGTCTTCGCAACTTTTAAAGAATTTATCCATAAGTTCCTGGAAGTATATTTGGATGATTGGATAGTGTTTAGTTTATTGAAGGACCATATTGAAACTCTGCGCTTGATGCTGGATAGATGCAGAAAGATATAGATTTATTTGAACTTGAAGAAGTTCATTTTCTATGCACTGTTTGGTACCCTGTTGGGTCATTGATCCAAAATTGGATCCAGGAGCTTGATGGGGCTTAGAAAGGCCTTAAAACAAAAGTTCTTAGAATGGCTTCAAAACGGAAGTGTGCATAGGTCTCGTCGATATGAGCCCAACACAACTTGAACAGGCTCAAATGGACATCATATGATCAAGTTATGGTGATCTGTTCGTTTTTCCAAACAGGCAAAAAATGCTGACTATACAGTCCGTACAGTGCACGTGGCATTTGACTGTACAGATCGTACGACCATACAACTGACGTGAAAATCATATTCAACGTTGATGTGGTAGCTTCTGGAGGTGATATGTGGCAGGGTGACTAGGTGTATGGATGCTGACGTGGAAACTTCTGGAGGTGACATGTGGCAGGGTGACTGGGCATACAGACGTTGATGTGGAAAGGAAAGATGGACCAATCAGGAAGTGACACATGTCACCACTACAAGGGTGGAATGTGGCACGTCTATACGATGACACATGGTAGGGTACGGTATGCTGACAGGGTAGGTACAGGTGGCAGACAACTGGATAGTTGGGTGCTTTACATGTGGAATATTAGTGGTGAATAGTGTGGTGCCACGTGGCCTAGAAGTGGGATTCCACGTGGCACCTAGGGATTGGTTAAAGTTTCTATAGAAAAATTTGTTTAGAGTCAACAAGGTTCGAACACTAAACCTCTGTCCGGGCTACGCCTTGGCAAGGCTAGGCTAGCTAGGTTGCATGAGGGTGGTTCTTATAAACCATATGTAAAAGTTTATATTTGTTTTGAAAATGTGTGTTAGTCAGTGGAGGTTAGGGTTGGGGCTAGACCCCAGCCCCCGGTCACACCACTACACTCGACCACCAACAAAACAATAAGCCACGGTCCAGTCAACGGTTAGCACAGGGTATTTGGGACTAGCCCCGATTCTATGGGGATTGGCATGTGACCTGGTATCTCACCCTCATTTGTTAGTGTCAAGAAATTTTGGGGGGGGGGGGCAGTGAACTGGATTTAGGCAAGGTTCCTATGATAGCGCAGTGAAACCGGGAGCTAACAGAGAAAGGGGCCAACACGAAGCCCCTAGGGGTGGGCACTTGACCATATGATCTCATGTGACCATGAAAAGGGGACACACACCCAAGACAGAGGGGATTACCCAATATATTAATAGAAAGTGGTTTTATAACTATATATTAGTGATTTTTAAGGATTTGTAGGCCTGTTTTGGAGATTTTTGGCCCTTTTTGGGGGATATTGGGTCCTTTTTGAGGCCAGATATTGGGAGGAAGTTTGGAGATGGTTACCAAATTCATATATATATATATAAACCAGGCCTTCTTGAGGCCATGGAAGGAGGATTCAGAGCAGGTTTATGTTGAAGATTTGCCAATCCAAAGCCATTTTTATGTAGGGAAGTTGTTGAGGAGCGTACCTTTGCGGGCCATTTCTGGGAGCTTCGGTCATCCGATTTCAATGTTGTTTCTTCTGTTGGGTTCTATAGATCTGGTATAACAAGACCATATTAGTTTTGTAACCTTTTGTCAATGATGTGATGTACTTATTGATATTTGAACATAAACAAAAAAGCCTCACCCACTAAGACAAAAGCCCAGAGATGTAGGCGAGATTGTCGAACTTCGTTATCACATTGGTGTTATGGTTTGTTGTTGTTTTATGATTTATTTTAGATCTACATATGTGTATATGGATATTATGCTTCTTCTATAAATTCTTCCTCTTTCTTTAAGCTTCCTAATTGGTTAATCAACACATGCTTAATAACTCAACCATAGTCGTGTAAAATATCTTTTCTGGATCAAGAGGTATCAGAGCAAGTTGACGTTTGGATTTGAGTTTTGCATGTTAACTAGGGAAAAGATACTTCATGGTGAAGGCGAGATTGTTGAAGAGAATCCATTGATGGATTGATAAAGAAAACTTCTCAAAGGGAGAGGATGGCATCAGAAGAGGGACTTTCTCAGGATGAGAAAGAGTTTTGAAAAACTTTCTTCACCATGTTGGAGATGATGAAGTTTTTGTATGATGATTACTTAGAATGGAAGAGACCAAATCTGGGTGAATATTCAAAGGGAAAAAGTGAATAAGGAGAGGATCCTCCTCAAATTCCTCCTTCACTCCATCATCACCTCCTTCTTTTCCTTCTTCTTCAAGTTCAAGTTCTAAATCCGATGCAAAGAAACATGTTCATAAGCATAACAATGAAATGCCTTTATTAAAACTTGATGTTAAATTTGAATTCCCATATATGATGGTGAAGTAAATGTAGAGAGACTTGAAAATTGGGTCATACAGATGGAGGTCTATTGTAGTGTGCAACAGATCAAGGATGGGGCCACACAAATCAAGTTGGCATCATTTAGACTTGCAAGCACAACACTCATATGGTGGAAAAGAAAGTTACAAAATGGCACGCAACAAATGGGTAATGTATTTCCATCATGGAAATTTTTTATTTTTGCACTTAGAAAGAAATTATATCCTTTGGGTTATAAAGAGAAAGCGTTAATTGAGTTGCAAGATTTAAAACAAAGAAAAGGACAAATAGTGCAAGAATACATAGATGGATTTCGTAAAATGACATTGATGTTAGATATTCCTTTACATACCCAAGAAACTCTTATGAAGTATATAGGAGGTTTACCTGCACATATTCGAAATAATGTATTCATGTTTGGACCAACTAATCTTGATGAGGTTTATGTTAAAGCAACATACATTGAAGCAGGGAAAATAGGTGTTAGTGTATCAGGGGAATCGTCTTCAAGGAAAGAGGACAAAAGAAAGTGGCATGGAAAGAAATCAAATTCAGTGATGAGAAAGGAAGAGAAGCCCTCTTGCAAGAATTGCAGGAAATAGGGGCATGATGAGGACCGTTGTTGGCAATTGCATCCCGAGAAGAGACTGAAGTTGTTTAAAGAAAAGAAATAGAGGCAAACAGTTGCAGTGACAACATGACCCAGAGACTTGGGATTAGATTCAGGTGACAAATCTAAGGTCTTATTGGTTGGTATGACAGGTAAAATTGGTAAAGGACTTGATTGTATAAGTAACTTGTTTCACATCAGGGTCATCATGAGGCACACTAAGGTTGACACATTGATAGATAATGGATCTCAATCTAATCTAATTTTAGAGGAATTGGTTAAGCAATTAGGATTAGAAACACAAATACATCATAAGCCATACACACTTAAATGGATAAGAAACAATCATCAAATGCACATAACCAAGCAGTGCACATTAAAATTTGCAATTTCATCTAAGTTTGTGGATGAGGTAACATGTGATGTGGTGCCACTAAGTGAATGTGGAATGGTATTAGGTAGTCCATACTTGTATGATCGTAAAGAAATCTTCTACAGAACAAAGAATCAATATCACTTAATCAAAGAAGGTCATGAATATGTGGTTCATGCTCATCATGTAAAGGAAACTAAAAATCTTCAAACAATGGAACAATTAAATAAGGCATTTCAAGAAATAAACACACCTATAATTGTTTCAAATCAAGTAATTGATCTTAAATAAGAATAGGAGATGATTGTACAATGGAAAATAAATCACAGTTTGCTTCAAGATAAGCTAATGTCGTGCAAATATTACAAACATATAAGCTCATTTGCAGTCGTATTTTTAATGCTATCATTAGTAATGTTGTCTACATGGATGATAGTGGCTTCAATAAGATGTGACAGAGTACAAATGGCTAACAATATGCTGTCAGTTGTCATGATTGTGTTACAGTTGATCTTGATGAGACAGGTGCACAGGATAGAGTTCATAGACAGAGATCAAGATGGGTGGCCTATCTTGAGCTTGATGACTGGTCAGTAACCTTTTGGGGACCAAAAGGTCCTTTAGTGGGGAGGTGTGATCCAGAATCGGATCCAGGAGCTTATGGGGTTTAGAAAGGCCTAAAAATAAAATTTCTCAGAATGGCTTCAAAAAAGACGTGTGCGTAGGTCTCGTCGATACAAACCCAACACAACTTGAACAGGCTTGCACAGACGTCGTATTCTCAACTTATGGTAATCTGTTCGTTTTTCCAAACATGCAAAAAATGATGACTGTACAGTCCATACAGTGTCACATGGCACCTGACTGTATAGGATATGACCGTACATCTGACGTGGCAGGCATAGTCAGTGTTGACGTGGTAGCTTCTGGAGGTGACATGTTGCAAGGTGATTGGGTGTATGGACCCTGACATGGACAGGACAGATGGACCAAGCGAGAAGTGACACATGTCACCATTGTAAGGGTGACATGTGGCACATCCGTACGATGACATGTGGTAGGGTACTGTATGTTGACAGGGAAGGTACAGGTGGCAGTCGACTGGACAGTTGGGTGCTTAACACGTGGTAGATTAGTGGCGAATAGTGTGGTGCCACATGGCCCAGATGTGGACTTCCATGTGGCACCCAAGTATTGGTTAAAGTTTCTATGGAATTTTTTTTTTAGAGTCAACGAGGTTCGAACACTGGACCTCTGTCCGAGCTACGACTTGGTAGGGCTGGGCTAGCCAGGTCGCCCGAGGGTGGTTCTTATAAACCATATGGAAACATTTATATTTGTTTTTAAATGGTGTGTTATTCGATGAAGGTTAGGGCTGGGGCTAGGCCCTAGCCCCTGGTCACACCACTACACTCGACCACCAGCAAAACCACAAGCCACAGTCTAGTCAACAGTTAGTGTAGGGTATTTGGGACTAGCCCCGATTTTATGGGGATTTACATGTGACCTGATATCTCGCCCTCATTTTTTAGCACCGAGAACTTCAGGGGGCCAATGCACTGGATTTAGCCAAGCATCCTATGATAGCGCAGTGAATCCGGGAGCCAACAGAGAAAGGGGCCAGTACGCAACCCCTAGGGGGTTGGCGCTTGGTCATATGACCTCATGTGACTGTGAAAAGGGTACGTGCGCCCAAGACAGAGGGGATTATCCCAATATATTAACAAAAAGTGGTTTTATAACTATATATTAGTGATTTTTAAGGATTTCTAGGTCTGTTTTGGAGATTTTTGGCCCTTTTTGGGGGATATTGGGCCCTTTTTTAGGCCTGATCTTGGGAGGAAGTTGGGACATGGTTACCAATGTCAGATCTATATAAAACATGCCTTCTTGAGTCCATGGAAGGAGGATTCATAGTAGGTTTATGCTGAACATTTGCCAAGCCAAATCCATTTTTATGTAGGGAAGCTGTTGAGGAGCGCACCTTTGTGGGTCATTTCTAGGAGCTTCGGTCATCCGATTTCAGTGTTGTTTCTTTTGTTGGGTTCTAGAGATCTGGTAGAACATGACCATATCAGTTTTGTAACCTTTTAGCACTGTTGTGGTGTACTTATTGAGCTTTGAATAGAAATAAGAAAGCCTCACCCACCGAGACAAGGGCCTAGAGACGTAGGCGAGATTTTCGAACTCCGTTATCACATTGGTGTTATGGTTTGTTGTTCTTTTATGATTTATTTCATATCTGTATATGTGTATATGGTTGTTATGCTTCTTCTATAACTTCTTCCTCTTTCTTTAAGCTTCCTAATTGGTTAATCAACACATGCTTAATAACTAAACCATAGTCATGTAAAAGATCTTTTATGGATCAGTCATGTAGTATGTAAACAAGGACTTTTGGTTGATCCTACACAGATTTTTTTTATTGTTGATTTTCCAACACCTAATTCGGTGCGAAAAATGCAGGCAACATTGGGTCATACGAGGTACCACAAATTTTTTATTAGGGGATATGCATAGATCACAACTTCACTGGAAAAATTGTTGAAGAAGGAGGTCAAGTTTCAATGAAATGAGGAATGCCAACAAAGTTTGGATACCTTGAAGCAGAATCTGGTTATTGTGTCGATTTTAGTATTTCTAGATTGGAAGAAGGAATTCCATGTCCACGTAGATGCATCAACTATAATGTTAGGTGCAATTCTAGCTCAGCTAGGGGAAGGAGGTTAGGTCCATCCCATTGCATTTTCCAGCAGAAAGTTGTCGACTACTGAAAAAAATTATAATACTACATAGCGTGAAGGACTAGCAATGGTGTATGCACTACATAACTTTAGGCATTATCTGCTAGGATCACATTTTAAGATGTACA
>ML828255.1:8052-25406 GCA_009831015.1 Picea engelmannii
GTTGTTAGTTTTGATAACTTGAATAAATGTGATTAAAGGATAAGTAATGGATTTGACACCCTTACTAAATATTTAATACTTTGCACATTAATAACATGGTAACTATCATATGCACCTTAAGTGAGACCTCCTTCCTCTTGGAATGTTTAATATGAAAGAACACTAGAGTACATTAGGCCTACGTTGGACATCTTCTACAGACCTTGGGGTCTATCATAGAGCCAACAACATAGTTCCATTGTCGAGACTTTAACCAATGTAGAGTAATAGAGATGCAATGGAAGCTAGTGAAGGTAGAAATTCAAGATTGGCTAGAATAACAAATTTGTGAGTTTGTCCATCAAGAAAGTGCCTATGTAGGAGAAGAGGTCGCAAGATTCAAATATAAACACATATTTGAGTGCCCACATGAGATTTTCTGGGTGAATTCCTGGTAAACCTACATGAATGGATGGAAAGACTTATAGAGAAGCATCGATGTTGGCTTCCATAACCAAGAGTTGAGTGGACCACCAAGAACTTACTCAGACCAAACAATTGGATCATAAATTGAATCGAGTTGTTGATTTTTGGTGCAAAGGTGCAATGCATAGTTATGCTAATGGGGTTCATGGTAGAATGTCATTAGTCATTAAGCAAGGTGCTCAAATTCTTTAAGAAGGGACCAAGTAGAAGATTGATAATAAAAAAAAAATTGCATGGATAAAAATGATGATGTTGGAACGAGGTATATTTCCAAGCCATGNGGGTGAAAATTGTTAAGGTTTAATCTATTATTATGTTTTTTTTCAATTTACTAGATAACCATAGCATAGATAGGATCACTGAGAGAAACACAATCACAAGATACACAACATTTATCCTGGGAAACCCTCATGGGGAAGAAAACCTAGCAAAAACTTCCTTAATATAGATAGTCAATACAATGCCAAGACAATAAAACAAACACTAGAGAATATCCTCTACTAAGCAATGCACCTCTCTCTCTTCCTTCTTCTAGCAACTGGTAATTGCAGCTTCCTTCAATTCTTGCGCACTAGATGAATGAGCCGAGTAAGTGAGCAAATGAGTCATTGGCTTCCTTTATTTATACAAACTGGCAGGTGCTGAAAAGGTGTCTCTTCATTGGGCAGGGCCGACTTGTCTTTCTAAGTGGTTAAAACCACTTTAATTAGCCTGGGGGCTGAATTCTCAATTTGCAGAATACAATTAGGGTTTCACCAATCTGCAAAAGGGGATTTGGTCAATTACAATGCCCGACCCGATCAATCCACAAAAGGGGATTGATCTAATGAATAATAAATGAATAATAAATATAATACTCTTTGCAGTTACAATATTTCAACACTCCCCCTTAACAAAAAGGGTATTCTACAACATCATCAAGAGAGAGAGAGAGAGGGCAGCAACATCAACAACATTTGGAACACTGATTGGAATATCTATAAATGATCGGAAGTTTTTCTCATCATCAATATCATCATTCACAGCAGGGAGCTGGAATGGCATCATCATCATTCACAACAGGGAGATGGAATGGCATCATCATCATTTGCATCAACATGGATTAGTATAACACTAATACATCATCATCAATGACAACACAAGGTTGATACAACGTCAACATAAACAATATCACAACATAAAGGCTGGAGCATCATCAACAACAACAACATCACAACACGAAGGCTGGAGTATCATCAACATCATCACTAGGCTGGAAATCTTCATCACAAAGTTGGCATCTCAACAACATCAGCACAAGGCTGGAAATCTTCAGCACGAAGCTGGCATCTCAACAACATCAACACGAAGCTGGAAATCTTCATCACTAGGCTGGAATCATAGCACAAGGATGGCATCACAAAAACATCAGCACGAAGATGAAAATCTTCAGCACTAGGCTGGTATCACAACAACATCAACACGAAGCTGGAAATACTTAGCACTAGGTTGTCATCACAGCACGAGACTAGCATCACAACACTACTCCCTCTTTCGAGGGAGGTCCTTTCGGACTACACCAATCTTATCTCAAAAGTGCTCAAACTTTACACGAGATAGAGGTTTGGTCAACACATCAGCAACTTGTTCATCCATACTAACATATTGGAGCTTTATGGCTCCTCTATGTACCATATCACGGATGTAATGATATCAGATCTCTATGTGTTTTGACTTGTCATGGAACACATGGTTATCTATCATCTTTATGTAACTCTGGTTATCACATAGGATCACAGTTGCTTCCATCTCTATATCGAACGAACATGTCAACAACTTCTGAAGTCATATGGCTTCACAACTAGCGGAACATGCAACAATGTATTATGCTTATGTCGTGCTGAGAGCAATTCTTGATTGCTTCCTACTCTGCCATGAGATCATGGCTGACCCCATACTGAAACAACATCCTGAAGTGCTCTTTCTATCAAAGACACTTCCAACCAATTCTGAATCGATATAACCACTCAGCCTAAAGTCATGATCTCCATTATAACTGAGACCACAATCTAATGTACCCTTAAGGCACCTCATCACATGTTTTGCAACAACTAGGTGAACACATCTGGGCTCTACCAGAAGCTAACTCAAGGTGTTCACAACAAAACATATATCTGGCCTAGTGTTCATCAGATACATCAACGACCCAATGATCTGTCTGAACATCATAGCATCAATCAGTTCTAACGAAGTGTCAACCAAGAGCTTCAACTTTGTTTCCATGGGTGTATTCATGGACTTGCACTCCAACATATCAAATCACTTCAGTATTTCAATTGCATACTTCCCTTGGTTAAGGAATATCTTCTTTGGGCTCTGCCAGACCTCAAGACCTAAGAAATAGTGCATTAGGCCAAGGTATTTCATCTTGAATTCTACAACGGACTTCTTCTTACAACCAGTGATGAGATTTTATTCTCCGGTTAAGAATAAGTCATCCACATATAGCAGCAATATAACAGACTCATCATTCATAACCTTGAAGTAAAGGTTAGAGTCAGCTTTACTCTTGGTAAATCCCAAGCTCGTCAGGAAACTGTCAATCCTTCCATACCAAGCTCTAGGAGCTTGCTTCAATCCATACAGATCCTTCCTCAACTTCCAGACATGAGTCTTCTTGTCTTCAACTTCAAACCCTTTAGGTTGTTCTATATACACTTCTTCTTCAATGGCACCATTCAAGAAAGTTGTTTTCACGTCCATCTAGTGTAACTTCCACTTCATCTTAGCTGCAAGGGCTATGATGGTTCTGGTTGAAGTGTATTTGGATACAGGATCAAACGTCTCTTCATAATCAATGCCTTCCTTTTGAGAAAAGCCACGAGCAACAAACCTTGCTTTATATTTCTCAATACTTCCATCAACAACATGTTTTATTTTGAAAATCCATTTGGAAGATACCACATCCTTGCTCTTCGGTGTGGGAACTATTTCCCATACATCATTCTTTATGATGGATTGGTATTCTTTTGTCATGGCATCTGTCCATTCTTTATTATGAATGGATTCTTCAAAGCAAGTAGGCTCCTTCTCTAAGAGATCAAACATCAAAGCCATATAACTGGAGAATGGCTTGGGTTTCTTCACTTGTCTCATGGTTCCTTCGGGGGCACCATACTTCTCTCCATCTTGAATAAGTTCCCTTGCCTAGGCTAGCTTTCTCTTGTGGGAGATCGCCATCTGGGGAGGTTCTTGAGATTCTATTATGTCATGATCTTCTAGAATCTCCTCATCAAGGGAAGTTATGACTTCCCTCACTGGTTTTGCAACTCTTGGAGCCACAAGTTCCTCTTCGTATACTTCTTCAAGCTAGCATCTTCTTGATTTCTTGAGTGTTGCATTTTATCAAAGGTTACATCCCTGTTGATCTCAATATGATGGTAACCTGGTATATAAACTCTGAAGGCCTTAGAGACCTCACAGTATCCAACAAATATTCCCTTCTTTCCTGAAGGGTCTAGCTTGGTTCTCTTCTCTTTTGGAATGTGTACAAATACTGGGCAGCCGAATATTTTGAGATGGCTTACTTCTGGCTTCTTTCCGGAGAACATCTCTTCAGGGGTCTTGAACCCAAGTGCACTATGGGACAATCTGTTTTGTACATATATTGTTGTTTTTGTTGCTTCTGCCCATAAGTGCATTGGAAGATCTTGATCATGGATCATGGTCTTCACTGCTTCCATTATAGTTATGTTCTTTCTTTCTGCTACACCATTTTGTTGAGGATTGTAGGGAGTGGTGAGCTCCCTCTTGATTGCGGCATCTTTGCAAAAGTTTGAAAACTCTTTTGAGGTGTATTCTCCTCCATTATCTAACCTGAGTATCTTGATCTTTCTCTCATAAAGATTCTCTATCAATGCTTTGAATTCCTTGAATTTACTGAACACTTCATCTTTTGATTTCAAAAAGTAAACCCAGGTTTTACGAGAATATTCATCAATTAAAGATACATAGTTTACCTACCCACTGATGGAGGTTGATGGCATTGGGCCACACACATCTGAGTGAATGAGCTCTAAGACTCCTTTATCTTTATTGTCTCTCTTCGGGAAAGGGTTCTTGATGTTCTTTCCTTGTGCACATCCATTGCACACACCTTCATGGTCAACCTTGAATTTTGGTAGACTTGTGATTGGCTTGCTTACATACGGTAATGCTTTGTAATTGATGTGGGTTAATCTCCTATGCCAGTTCACATGGATTCTCAATGGAATGGGTCATGGTTTCTTCTGAGTGACCCTTTAGCTTATACAAGCCACCTTCTTCTTTTCCAATAACAATTGCTTCTTCCATGGTTTTTCCTTTGTGCCACATAAGAAATTCTCCATCTATGAAGGCAACTCTGAAGCCTTTCTTCTCTAAAGATGAGATAGAAAGTGAGTTCTTTGTCAAACCTGGTACATATAGTACATCCTTCATCTTCATTGGGGTCCATGAATCAAGTTTGTAATTTGATTCTCCTACTCCTTCAATAGGGTATTTATAATCATCTCCAAGTGTAACTTTCTGGGGAAACTTCTTTTCTAAAAGGCAAGAGATAATGTCTCTTTGACCAGTCATGTGCTTGAAAGCACCACTGTCTATGAGCCAGGTGTCCTCACCAGGTGACATTAATCATGAGAGGGCAGAGATTAAGACATATTCTTCAATCTGTTCTTTTATCATCTTTGTGGGTGGCTCTTCATATTCAATTGTATGGGCATGGTACCGCTTGTTTATTTTCTTGTATTCTTCTCGTCTAGCTGGACAATGCTTAGCAATATGTCCCATTTTGTCCCAATGGTAACAATGATAGGATGAGAAATGTTTTTCTCTTCTTTGACCTTTCTGAAACTTCTGGAATCTCCTTGGAGGATGAGATTCTTTATGTATGAATTTGTTTTGGGGGTGAGACTCCTTATGAGTTTCTTTCAGGAAGTAAGACTTCTTTCTTCCTCCTTTAGTATGAGTAGCTAGGGCTTGATCTTCATCTCTTGATAGCAATGCTTCTCGGTTAGCTACTCTTGCTTCTTCTTGAACACATTCTTCCCAAAGACTGTCAAATTGTAGTTTCTCCTTTCTGGCACAAATAGTTTGGATGAATGCATCCCAACGTCTTGTGAGACCATTATGGGTTGTCATTATAAGTTCGTCTTCATCTATAGTATCTTCAATTGCTTCTAGTTTTTCTTTGAATTGTGATATTCTGGAGAAATATTCCCGAATTGTTTCTCCTTTCTGCATCCTTGTACTTTTGAGTTGAGTTCTTAGATTCATCTTCCGATTGATATTCCTTCCTTCATATAATCTGGTTAGGGCATCAAACATTTCTTTTGGAGTCTTCTTTGAAGCCACTTGAGGAATCAAGTGATCTTTAATAGAATCTCCAATGATTCTTTTGGCTTTGACTGTGTCCTTTTGGTGTTTTGCTTTCGCTGCAACATCGACAGGTTCTAGTACATCTTCTTTAATGAATCTTGTTAGGTCATTCTCTTCAAGAATGAGTGCAGTCCTATACTTCCAGGCACAGAAGTTTTCCACACCTTCTAGATTGTCAACAAGCTTAGTGCTTGCAAACATTTTTACTTGGAGCTAGGAAAATGACCAAAAATTGAAAATGCTCATAATTGAATTTTGAACTTACCAGGAGGTGCGCTTGGCTGAGGCGAGTAGTCTGGTGCAGTTAGATTTCAGAAAATCCAAAATTCTCCCCTTTAAACTTGACCAACGGATTTTTGGACTAGTACTTCTGGTACCGGTGAAAACTAGTGTTTCACTTTCCGGGAGTTCTATCCACTGAAAAGGTACATTGAAGGTGCCAAAGAGTTCCTTGGCCTAGGGCACACTTTTCTAGATGACTTCTGGGCTGAAATTCCTTTTCAATAAAAAAAAAAACCCTAATTTTCTTGTACGACAACAGTGACATTTTTCTTTATCCAGTGAAAGATGCTATCTTCAGCTTAGCTCTGATACCATGTTAAGGTTTAAGCTATTATTAGGTTTATTTTCAATTTACTAGATAACCATAGCATAGATAAGATCACTCAGAGAAACACAATCACAATATACACATCATTTATCTTTGGAAACCCTCATGGGGAAGAAAACCCGGCAAAAACTTCCTTAATATAGATAGCCAATACAATGCCAAGACAATAAACCAAACACTAGAGAATATCCTCTACTAAGCAATGTGCCTCTCTCTCTTCCTTCTTCCGACAACTGGTAACTGCAACTTCCTTCAATACTTGTGCACTAGATGAGTGAGCTAAGTGAGTGAATGAATGAGTCGTTGGCTTCCTTTATTTATACAAACTGGCAAGTGCTGAAAAGGTGTCTCTTCACTGGGTAGGGCCGACTTGTCTTTCTGAGTGGTTAAAACCACTTTAATTAGCATGGGGGGCGACTTCTCAATTTTCATAATACTATTAGGGTTTGACCAATCCGCAAAAGGGGATTTGGTCAATTACAATGCCCGACATGATCAATCCACAAAAGGGGATTGATCTAATGAATAATAAATCAATAATAAATAGAATACTCTTTGCAGTTACAATATTTCAACAAAAATACCTATTGAATCCACAACTAAAAATTCTCGTTCCTTCCATGATTTTGAGAAATCCTCCTTGATCGTTTTACCTTCTCTCATTGTCTCTTGAATCAAGATGATGTTAGGTTTATGAAGGTCAATTAACCTACTCAAGACAAGTTTTCTTTAGGGTTTACCCAACCCTCTTATGTCGAGGGACATAATTAACATCAGGTAACCGTCTATGAGGCATGTCCTGCTCTAAGGGCCCCTTTTAGGGTTTGTTGTGTCCTTCGAAAACCTCCATAATGGCTTGATTTTGTGCAATGAAAAGGTGAGATTATGTGCCTCTTCTAGGTTGGGAACCTTCTTTACCTATGTTTATTCTTAATCCCCCTTCAACACCTCCTAAAAAATCCTACTAGGCTCCCTTTCTAGATATGAGATGATCTCTACAAGTTTCCATCCCAAAGGATTCCTCACCTATATCCATAGGTAGAGGCTTTTCCAAGTCCAAATGTAATGCATCATCCAAGGGATTACTAGAACAAAAATTCCCTTCCCTAAATGTAACATATCCCCTTCTTTATTTTATCAAAGTAATAGTCCCTCCCTTATCTTTGGATCCTTTCAAACCTTCTTTGCGTGGAGTTCCATATAAGCATTAAGCCTAGACCATAATTCTAGTGATAAATTAACTTCAAAATTTTTTAATTTATCAAAAATGTTCTAGGAATAGTTTGACATACCAAATTGTGAAGACAACAGTATAGATGCTCATTCCAATATTTGTGGCTCCAACATTATCATCCCTAGGCTCTTTGATGGTAGATTCATCAAAAGTACACTAATCCATCATTATCTAACTCCCTTTAGAGGTCACACTTGCATTGTTCAAAACCATTGTAGCAAGAGTAATTGAATTGCCAATCAACCACACACATGTTCTCTACATAGCGACGCTCATAGAATCTTAATGAAATTCAAAAAACATAATCGGTAGGACATAGGAGGGACCGACTTCACAGTCATTTTGGTATGCTTCCTCAGTGGCACAACAATTTGCATGGTTAGAGTACTAGAATGGCACAAAATCAAAAGCATCTTCAAACGCCTCTTCATGATCTTGCTCTCTTATGACTTTAACAGTGACACCCTGATTAGCAAGATCAATCAACTCTCTGCACATGTTATCCAAGTATCTTCCATGGTATCTTCATCCCTGCCTCGTCATGTAGTGGACACCAGAACTCTTCAAAAGTTCTTTCAACTTCTGCAAATTCCTAACTTCTTCACAACACCACATTCTGTTGATATTTTCTTGAGACCAAACAAATCTCCTTCTTACACATATTTCATCCTCTACATTGTCCCACGCTCTGGATTCCACTCAAGATCATATCCTCTTGTCAACAACTCTTGCCTAGTACAGATATTTTCCATTTCTTCTTATCACTAGTTTTTTTCTATCTCTGCACCCCTTTGTTGTCGCTTCTCTCGTTCTCTTTGAGAATCCACTGCCTTTACCATAATTGATCCTTCAAGTAGCCCTAATCCCCAATTGACAATTCCATTGATCAATTGCTTATTGGGACTTGGGTGGTAAGTCTAGAACCTAATTCGAGGAATAGTCATCGATATTTTCTCTCCATCTTATTAGGCATCTCAAAACCATTGAATTGCCACTAATCCCTCTAGACAAAATAATACAAATCCTTTCTGTTGAATCCAAGCCTCTGGTCCCCTCTTTACTCCCCTGGGAGAAAATTCCTAACTCGGCTTTCCATGGAGATTCCTCCTCAATTAAGTTTGCTAAATATAATCTCAGACCTCACATCAAAATAAATGACCTATTTGAATGGGGATCAAAGGGAGGGTTAGGACACATTGAAGAAAGACACCCTAGAACGGGGCAAAGTGGGAGAAAATCCTACATTTCCATCATGCAAAAATAAGCAAACTTAGAAGTCTGGGATTTTTTTCACTGTCTAACTCGTGGTCTTTTTCATCAAGGCTAGGGACCTCCCTCTTATCCCTTGAAATGGGGAAAGAAATCACTTGTTTGAATATCTGTGATGTGTACCTTGAGATAATGGAATTTTGGGAACATTTCTTTAATATGTTTGGGCTTCATGGAGGGTCGATAGTATTAGGTGGAGACCTTAATTTCTCACTTGGTGCATCTAAGGTCCGGGGGCATGTTGCCCTAGTGAATTACCTCTCGGACTTCTTCGTTAGAAATTTGGAACATGTAGGGCTCCTAGACGTTGAGCCAACCAAACTTACCCCAACTTGGACGAATCAAAGGATAGGTGAAGCCAAGGTTGCTAAACGACTTGATCACTTCTTGGTTTATGAGGATTTTCTAGAGGAGGCTCTTAGAAATCACCAATGGTAAAATGGTTGGAGGGGACTCCAACCACCTTCCATTTCTCTTGGAAGAGGCACCAACATAAGGAAAACCACCAAGCCCCTTTAATCTAAACCCCAAATGGCTTGTAGAACATGACTTTATCCAAAAACTCAAGAACTCCTAGACTCCTTTGGACAACTTTCTCAATGAATCACCAGCCATTTATTTCCACCATAAACTGAAAAAGGCTAAACAAGTAGCAATACAATGGTCAAAAGAAAAAATGGAACAAAATGATAGAATCCTCTGAGAGGTGGAAGAGGCACTAGCCTCAAGGCTTTCTACAAAGGGTTTTAGTTTCTTGTTGGACTTTGATAAGGCTAAGTTGAGTCAGCTTGAAAATGAAAGAAGGAAGTTCCTTTTAGACAAAGAGAAGGAATGGCATGTCAAAGGTAGGGAACTCTAGCTTCAAGAAGGGGACAACAACACCAAATTGTTTCATCATCTTGCCAACTGCAGGAAAAATATAAACTCCATGTGGAAAATAGCTAAAGAGGATGACACCTGGGATGAAAACTTCCTTAATATAGTTGTTGAAGGGGTTAAATACTTTCAAACTTTATTTAAAGAGGATAATCATTCCACCATTGATGCCATAATTCGTCTTTCTGGTCACTTCAATAAATTTGTGGAACTTGAGGACAATTAAATCCTCATGGATGAGGTGGGAAAGGAGAAGCTTCTTAGAGTCCTGCAAAGCTTTCAAAAAGATAAGACTCTGGGACCCAATGGCCTACAATTTCATCGAAACTGATCTTTGAAGGGTGGTGGAGGCCACTAGAACTTCCGATAAACTTCTAGCAGCCTTCAACACCACATTCGTTGCTCTCATCCAAAAATATGATAATCAAATGGGATATGAAAGCTTCATACCCATTTTGATCTACAATAGCACTTACAAAATCATCTCAAAAATCGTCTCTCAAACACTGAAGGGTATTCTCTTGAAACAAATTTCACCTGAATAGTTTGGATTTATGGAAAGAAGACAAATTCATGAGGCCATAGGGGTTGATAGGGAGCTCTCCACTCAGTCAAAACTAGGAACCTAAAGGCTATGATAGCCAAGTGGACCTCTCCAAGGATTTTCACAAAGTAAGTTGGCTTTTTCTCCATCTCATTCTCATTCACATGGGGTTCAATCTTCACTTTGTGGCTTGGATAATGGGTTGGATAAACTCAATATCCTTCATGATCTTAATCAATGGAGCAACCTCCCCTTTTTCTTGCTTGAACGAGGTATTTGGCAGGGATGCCCACTATCCCCTCTCCTCTTTTTATTAGTTGCAAAGGCCTTGGAAAAGCACTATGGGAAACCTCGTTTAATGGATCCTTCAAAGGTATTCAAATTGGAAATTCTTGCCTTGTTTCTCATTTATTGTTTGTCGACAACATTCTTATTTTCAATAATGGTTCAAAATGAATGGTAGACAAACTCAAAGAGATCTTAGATCTCTTTTATGTAGCCACATGCATAATGATAAACTCAACTAAATCAATGATATCTTGATGAAGTCTTTCTGAAGCTGAGAAAATTTACATTAATCAAATTTTCCCCTTCCTAGTTTCTACTTTCAACACAAGTTTTAAATATCTTGGATTTCATTTAAAAGCTAATCTTTATCTCAAAGGTTATTAGCAATGGCTCATAGCCAAGATTGAGACAAAAATAAACACCTAGTGTATTAGATGGCTTTCCATGGAGGGTGCTTAGTTCTGGTAAAATATGTAATAGAGGCCATTACGGTTTACGGATGTCCCTAGCTTGGATACCAAAAGGAATCCTAGAGAAAATTAGACAACTTTGCTATCATTTCATCTGGTCAAGGGCTCAATAAATGAAAGGAATGGCTCTGGTTTCGTGGAAAAAATTGCTATACCAAAATCCCAAGGTGGTTGGGGGATAAAAAATCCATTCCTCTTCTCAAAATCTTTAGTTGCCAAAAATGTATGGCACCTCTTGTAGGGATTAGGCCTTTGGATCCAAATAATTAAAGAAAAATATGTGCCCTCCTCTTACATATAGGATTGAATACATTCTCCAAACAAAAAGACCCTAAACTCCTTGATAATATGGAAAGCCATCATCACATATTTTCCCCTAATAGGGAACTGACTGATATGGAAGGTTGGAAAAGGTGGCAAGGTCCTGATTGGACTCTATCCCTAGATCAAAAGTAGGGACTCTCATAGATTTCCAATTCTCATCATTCAATATCTTAGAGCCAAATGTTTTTTCACCCTTCATCACATCACCCATGGGAAAGCCATGAACAATCGACACCAGCATTGACTCTCATGGAGAGAACTAGAATTTAGTGAAGAATATGTTGAGACTTGGAAATCCCACATTGATTGTCACATGCTCTGCAATATTATCCTAAATTATGATGAGGATTAACTCCTCCGGTCTTTAAATTCCTTTGTGGGATATGAGCCCAATATTGGCTACAATGCATTCGCTATGGAAGACAATGATGAACCACCGCTCTAGTGGTGGAAACCTATATGGAAGTTCAAGTTCTCTATATAAGCCAAAATTTTATGTGGGTTCTCCTCAATAATAGGGCTCTCCCTTGGGATATTTTACAAAAATTAAGTTTCAAAGGCCCCTATGAATGTTGCCTCTATGAAGCAGATCTTGAATCAAATTTCCATCTAATTATTTCCTATCCCTTCTCCAAACAGGTTTGGAACGAAATAGAAGGCATAATCAACCTATGTAACAATTGGATAGGTGGAACCATAGAAGAAGCCTTAATGCACTTGGTTCATAATAAGGACATAAATTCCTTCAAAGCACTTCCCCTCACATTGTCCTAGGGGATTTGGTTGGTCCTAAACACTAAACTGATTGAGGGAAGGAACACCTTGTCCCTTGTGTGTACCACTCAAATTATAAATATAATAAGTGTTTTCCCTCAAATTTTAGTTGTCCCTACTCACTCTCGAGTTTCAACACTACATATAAATGAAGCTTTTCCATGGGCATTCTTTGACGAATCCTCTTAGGGAGATCCTCATCAAGGAGGGGCTAGGGACATCATCTTCTTCTCCCCATACCATGCTATTTCTTTCAGAGCTAGGATTGGTCTTACCACAAATAATTACAGTGAGCTCATGGCTCTCAAGCTACTTTCCATTCTATCTTTTGAAAAGGATACCACACAACTTCATAATTTTGGTGATTACCTTATGGTTATTCAATGGATGAAAGGATACTATATGTTGAGGACCTTCTTACTTCAACCATTATTTTAAGACATTAAGAATTTACAATTAGCTTTTTCTCATATCTTACTTTCTCATGTATGTAGGGACATAAACATTGAAGCTAACAGGTTGTCCGAGCAAGGATTGGAGTTGCAAGAAGGAACTTGGGAAGTCTTTGAGTCCAATCAAGGACAACTTTTTCCTCATATTCATGAATCTTGGATTTAACTTCTTTATTGTTTCACAATTTTCAAAGGAATGACCTGGTTGTGTTGCTATTTAAATTGGTCTATTGCTGGATAGTTTGGTTATATGTATCAAAATTTATCTCTCTCCACAAAGCACATATCATATGTATTTTGGAACAATGTTTGCTTATAGTTTTTGCTTTCAAAACAAGGCAACTTTCCTACCTAAAGATAATTTTTGAAGGAAAGTTTTTTAGAAAGGATGTATAGCCACTATTGTAGAGGCCTTTTGAGTTGGCTTGAAATACCTACTGGTATCTACTTCTGTAATTTTTTTACCTTTAATAAAATTACTCTATTTTTTTTCTCCGAAGAATGTGTGTGTGTAATACCTCTTGTGTTTCAGCATCTCGAGAACACAATTTTTCCAATTGCTCAAATTGCATCCAAAAATATTTCATAAATTTGCGTCAATTTGGTTTGTGTAAATTACGTCAACCGTGCGCGCACACACGCGTAACTCACATTAATATCTTAACTTCAATTTAATATTACCTTTAATCAAAATGATTGTGTCAATGCAAATTTTAAAATGAGTTACACATACATATATGTGGGTGTGCACATGCACGAGCCAACCAATTTACAATTTGTATGAACTATTTAATATTATTCATACCAATACACACATATACTTGTAACTATGTTTCAATACTCAACGTCAATAGACAAACAATTTTGATTCAATTCCAAATACAACTAATAGTTTGACTCACCACAATTCATTCAAATCATAAATAATGAGTTTTCCAAGTCTATACATGAGTATGTTCATCTCATTATAGCTCATTCAATGCATTATGTACGTGCTACAATTATGTAGAATGAGTCTATTCAACTTCAAATAGAGTTATTTCAAGGATGGTATGAGAGGTAAATCGATCGGTTGCATTTTTGACAACCTAACTCGACGAGGACATCGAGTGAGGCCCAGTAATATCTACATAGGCAGTCAGTGTCAAGACTTGATCCTGAGACATCTTGCTTGTAATTCATTGTACTCAACCACTCGAGCTAACCCATCGGGCTGGAAAAAAAATATTGTGTGTGTGTGTGTGTGTGTTAAATCATTTATATTCACAATAGATAAACATTAGCTTAATTCAAGAACAATGAATATTTTCATTCGAGAATTATCGTAGAACATTGTTGATCTTTTAAGATTGGATTTGTGAGCTTGAATCTCGCTTGCATCTACTTGACCGATATTTGATAGCCCACCAAGTGACTACCCTACCAACTCCAATGGGAACTCTTCTTCCCCAAGGATCCTCAAATTGTAATGGGGTTGTATGAAAGGTACCAATATAGCAAAATTATTGAAGAGTGAAGCTTCAGACTTGAGAGGAAATCCACACCTCTTGAACATTCTTTAATGGACCAAACTCTTCAACGATCACCAATATAAAGTTAATTATTATGACAGACATCTAGCATTTGGGTTAAAAAAGTATCCAAATATGTATCAAACTATGTATATCAGCCCTCTAGTTCAAGCCTCCATTTATAGGCTTTGTGTCCCAAGCCACTTGTCTCTCTCATGCATAAATGTAATTTTATAATTTATTGATTACCTATTATTCACCCACCCGTGTGTCACTCACATGCACACGTAATTATTTATTTAAAAATATAAATTAGTGATTTATCCTCACCCAATTACCACATTTCATATTTTTACTCCTAGATGTTCCTTTGATCTCCTCCTTGTTTCCTATTTGAGTGGGTGCACACGTAGTCACTACTTTTACTTATTAACTCTCTTTAATAACTCACCACCCACTTTTATGTTCCCACACTTCTACTTGAATTTGAATTCTTTGTTCATCTTGCTTCTCCTTGATTCATGGGTCCAACTAGGATTATATCCTCCAACTTATCCAACCTAAGAGGTGTCCTACATGTTCTACCATACAAAAATTTGAATGGTACCATCTTAATTGAGCTTTGATAACTATTATTATAGGAAAATTCAACAAGTGGTAAAAAAATTTCCCGTCGTTTCTATTGATCCATTGTATACATATGCAACACATCTTCCAAAATTTGGTTTGTTCTTTTAGTTTGTCCATCATTTTTTGGATGGCACGTTGTATTAAAATTGAGTTGTGTTCCCAGTGCCTCTTGAAAACTTGTCCAACATTTCTCGCAAATATTGATCCTGATCTAATATTATCTTATTTGGAATTCCATGCAATCTTACCATCTCATTTATGAACACTCTTACAATTTTTGGTGCTTGATAAGTAGTCTTTACTAGATTAAAATGTGAAATTTTGGTCAAAGCGTCAACTACTACAAAAATATAATTGTGTGTCCTTGATGTCATAGGTAATCCAACTATAAAATCCATCAATATTACTTTCCACTTCGATTCTAGTGTTGCATGTAGTTGTAGCAATCATGCTAGATGTCGATGCTCCACTTTCACTTGCTTACACTCAAGGCATCTAGCAAGATAGTTAACTATGTCTTTCTTCATTCCCTTAAAAAAAATTGTCCTGGGTCTGCATTCATCTTCTTTACTCCTAGATGAGCCATATAAACTACTCTATGAGGTTCTCTTAAGATTAAACTTTGAATTTCATCATTTGGCGATACATAAATTGTTCCACAAAATCTTAATAAATTGTTGCCATCCAATACATATCCCTCATATTTCAAAATCCTCATCACTTCATTCTCTAATTCTAGCTTAACTTATTTATACCATTCGTCGTTTACCTGTAACTTCAATATATTTTCTTGCAAATTCCTCTTCAATGGAAAAATCGAGAAAATATGTGGCCTACGACTTAATGCATATGCTACATTATTTATTGTTCCTTTAATGTATGATATATGAAAATCATACTTAATAATTCTAACCACCTCCTTTGTCTAGCACTAAAATTACTTTGCGTAAATGTATGTTGAAGTCCAAGGTGATATGTTGATCTAAAAATGAAGAAGACTTGTATTCTTGAAATTATTTGCAAGATTTAATTCATGTGTTAAAATGCAAATGGATCAATTTTGCAACACAACTTTTTATAGAAATTACTCATTCAAGATGCATATAAACAACAACAATAAATAGTGAACAGAAAACACATAACACAACAAATGATAAAGGAGTTCACCCCTCTCTTGGGCTACATCTCCTGGTCCAGCTTCCAATGGATATTTTGTATTATTTGCTCAAAGTGCTCAAATATGTGCTTTACAATGCTCAAAATGCCAAATAGATGGCTCAAATGGCTTCAAAAAGTCCAAAAACCCCTAGTTGGGCTTTTTCGGCACCTCGTTTGGCCAAAAATTGAAGAAGATAGGCTTCCTGGAAGTTCCCCTTCAAACTTGTTGTCTCTGGATCGCCAAAATACACCCTTGTTTCCTCAACCTAGCCCCCACGCGCTTTTATGTGTTAAAACTCAGCACCGGGCGCAACCGTACAACCGGTACAAACTATAGAACGATTACGCGTTGGCCCTTAACTATCTAAGGCCCGTGGGCATATGAAGCGCCATACGACCGTGCGCATATATATAAAGGGCCAAAGTTTTAAACGGTCAGAAAAGGCGCGCTCGTGGTCACATCGTATACACATACGACCGGTGACTCATATGAAAAAGGCTATATGATAAATGGTCGGAGTGCGCGCATATGGTAACGGTGGTTACATTGTATACACATAGGACCGGAGGTCGGGGCTAAGCCCCGGCCCGGTCCGTGCCCCAACATACAATATATTTCAATTTAAATATAATGTTTGCCATATATATTATAAGAACCAAACGGTGGCGCGCCGGTTGGGCGGCCCTTCCCAAAACGTTACCCCTGCTCGGAGGTCGCGGGGTCGAATCCGACCAACAACATAATTTTAGCCAATGTCGGGGTGACACGTGGCGGCCACTAAGTGGGCCACATGTCAGCATTTCATTTTCCATCAATGACACGTGTCAAATGCCAACTCGTCCACAATCCTTCCAACCAACACCTGCCATGTGTCGTACGACCCTGCCACGTGTCGAGCAACTCTTGGATTTGTTTTTTAATTTTGGCATTCTCCATGACTGACATCCTGTACATACCAATGTTTGGAAGAGGACAATCTTGCTGCAATTGAATTTCATGTTGGATACCCCTTTTTGGAGGTAATCCCTTTGGTTCCTTAAACATCTCATCATATTGATTAACAACCTCATATAGATCAGAATTCAACTTTGCATCACAACCTTGGAAAACTTCATTTTCAATATCATCTTTGGGTTTAATCATTAAGAGAACAAAATTCTTGCTAGCATTGACTAATCTCTTCATGTGTCCTGCATTTACAAGTGATAAATTCATCTTCTTTGTATGGGCTCTAACAATGTACTCAACTCCATTCTTAAACAAGTGATACTTATTCTCATGATGATGAAAAATAGCTTTTCTATCATATAAATATGGGCTTCCCAACACAATACCACAGATATCCAAAGGA
>ML828255.1:61483-95600 GCA_009831015.1 Picea engelmannii
TGGTGGAGAAGCACCATTCCCTCCATTTCCGTTTGGAGTTTTGTCACCACTGCTTCCCTTATGCCTTGAAGGGTTGGAGCCTTCACCTTGCGACAATATGTTCATTTCCATCAAGATCTTCATCATCTCTCTCATCTCCATGATAGCCTTTCTGAGATCTTCATCTTCTGCAGGAACACGTTCATGACTTTCTTCATGAGCCATACTTGGTGAATGCCTCCCTGAAACTTGTGGTGATGGTATATGCTTCCTCCTTGTTGGATGAGAACTTGGCTCCACAAGTTGACCTTCTCCTCTTGTGAGTTTCAACCTTGTGAGCATCAGAAACAAAACACTTGCAAAACAATCAAGTCTTCAAAAACCAGTGCTCTGATACCAACTTGATCTAAAAATGAAGAAGACTTGAAATCTTGAAATTATTTGCAAGTAAATGTTATGTGTTAAAAGCAAATGGATCAACTTTGCAACACATTAATTAAAGGATTACTCATGCAAGATACAAATAGACATCAGCATAATCAATGAACATAAGCACATAAACACAGCAATTGATAAAGGAGTTCACCCCTCTCTTGGGCTACATCTCTTGGTCCAGCTTCCATTGGATCATTATTATTAATTGCTCAAAGTGCTCAAAAACATGCCTTACAATGCTCAAACTGACCAACCGACTGCTCCAATGGCTTCAGAGCGTCCAAAAACCCCTAGCTGGGCTTTTTCGGCATCTCAATCGGTCGAAAAACGAAGAAGTTAGACCTCCTGGAAGTCCCCCCTTCAAGCTTGTTGTCTCTGCATCTACAAAATGCACCCTTGTTACACGAACCTGGCACACACGCAATATAAAGCGTGAAAACCTAGCACCGGGCGCAATTGCGCCAACGGTGTGAACAGTAGGATGGTTATGGGCGCACCAGCCCCTAACCGCCTAGCACCTGGGCATGTGAGGGTCATGATATGTCTGCGCTCTATAAGCAAAAAGGGCTAATGTTCAACGAGCCAATGGCCAAGCGCCAAGTACCAAGCGCATTCAAAACCGTGCCAACCGTTATAACCACAATGTAAAATCCACGCTTGCATAATAGTCATATGGTAATGTGACTGAACTCCGTTACATCCGCGCGCATACATATATATATAATGGCCACATGTAATAACTATACGACCACGGGTCGGGGCTAAGCCCCAGCCCGACCCCCGCCCATATATACAAACATTCGATTTTAAATAAAATGCAAACAATCATATGGTAAGCAACAATGTATGGGAGTATTGGTTGGGAGGACTTTGTTAAAGCGTTACATCGGTGGTGAGGTCTGGGGTTCGACCCCCACGGACCCATAAAATTTTAATCAAACCATTAGCCAATAAAGGGGTGCCACGTGGCAGCCCATGACTGGGCCACGTGGCACCTTACCATTGATCAAGAATATGCCACGTGTCGCATTCTGATTCACCCAACTGTCATCCACATCACCTCTGCCACATCGACTTACGGACGTACGACCCTGCCACGTCAGCCTGTACGGACTGTACAGTCAGCGTCCCTTTTTTTTGCATGTTTGACATTCCGAACAGATTGCAATATCTCTCGCTCCCGACGTCCGTTTGAGACGAAATGAGTTGCATTGGGTTCGCAATGACGAGGCCTACGCTCTCGTCCGGTTTGAAGCGATTCCGAGCACTTTGAATTTTTGAGCAAAATTTGATCCCCTGATCATATACCCTCATCTTCAGATTGACTAGAAGTAGTATTTTGGAGGTCCAAAAGCTTCCTAATTGGGAGGTGTGATCCAGGCGATCAAATTTTGCTCAAAAATCAAAGTGCTCATAATCACTTCAAAACGGACACGTGCGTAGGCCTCGTCGTCACGAACCCAACACAACTTGAAATGGCTCAAATGGACATTGTATGAGCAAGATATTGCGTTCTGTTAATTTTTTCAAAAAAGCAAAAATTGTTGACTATACAGTCCGTACAGTGTTGACGTGGCAGCTGACTGTAAAGTCTGTATGGATGTACAAGTGACGTGACAGAGTGTTGAGTTGGAATGGGCTAACGTGGCAAGGTCGTACAGGTTCGAAGGCAAACACGTGGGCAAATTAGGTTGTGACAAGTGTCATTTTATTGGGCTAATGTAATGGTGCCATGTGGCCCAGTCATGGGATGCCACGTGGCCCAGTCGTGGGATGCCACGTGGCACCACTCCAGTGGTTTACAAGTGGTAAAATTGTTAAGACTCCATGGGATTCGAACTCGTGACCTCCGGGTGGGGTAGTGCTTTGGCAGGGCTCTGGCTACCAGCGTGCCCACAATGTTACTTACCACTATATGTTATTTAAATTTATTTGAATTAAATTTAGTGTATGGGCGGCGGAAGAATGGGGCTGGGGCTTAGCCCCAGCCCCCGATCCATTGCACCACACATGTCCACATGGTATAAATGATGGTGCAATTCATACCATATACCATACGCCCTTTTAATATAACCAACACACAGCCCCGACGCATTGCGTACGATTCAACCCCCGATTCTTATAACAACACTTACGACCATACCCTTAAAACTTGGCATGGATTTTTACAACAAGTGGTTAGCCCGACATGTGTAGAGCCCTGTCCACATAGGCACACCCACATGACCGCTGGAGAAAATTTTGGGCAAGGTTAAGCCACTAAGGCCGGAGTAGGCACTGGGACGTGGCCACGTGCCCCCCATGCGACCAACACCTCTGCCCAAGGGGGCACTAATTTTGTTAACTATTTGACACATTGCTCTGATTTGCAGAGTGCGCGTGGGTGTTGGGTTTTCACCCAGGAACGCTGCGGGAGCTAGGTTGGTCATTCACAGGTGTGTTTTGGCCAGTAGGTACAACAAGCTTGAAGGGGAAAACTTCTAGGAGGTGTAACTTCTTCATTTTTTGGCCAAACCAGGTGCCATCTATTTTGCATTCTGATCACTGTAAGAGAACTTTTTAAGAATAATGAAAATTATCCAAGGGAATCTGGACCAGGAGATGTATCCCAACAGAGGGGTGAACTCCTTTATCATTTGTTGTGTTATGTGTTCATTATTGATGGTTTTTATCTGTCTGATATGGTGCTCTTGTTTCCATAAAACTCATTGAACTTATGTGTTAGTAACTTGATCCAATTACCCAAAAACGTACAATTTATACACTTGCAATTTAAAGAGATAAGTCTTCTTCGTTTTAAAGATCTATTGGAAACAAATTCATTCCATTTTTAGATCAGGAGCACACCTGCGGAGAGACCCTGTTTGGACTGAAAGCCTTCTTCTCAGATCATAAACCTGTCAAGGAAAACAACAATCATGTGTTCATTTCCCCTTTTGTTATTCTGATCAAAGAGACCATTCCTAGTGGGTACGTCTACTAGGCGGATCCTTTCTATAAGTTCTCCAAAAGCTACATTCTCATGATCGAACCTCCAAAGACACCCCTGCTTTTATAAAGGGGACTTAATAATATTGCAATCCCCTCCCAATATCCAGACACGATGATTCATGGTAGACCCTGGGAGGTTAATTTCATCCAACAAACCTCTCTTTAAACTGGGAGAATCTGGACCATAAGCATTCGTGATGTATCCTTCCTCTCCTGAGCTTTTCACTTTGAATTTTAAGGTGAGTAACCTATGCCTGGTAGAGAAGTCCTCCATTTGCATGGTTTCTAGGTCCAAGAGAGTAGAAACGCCTCTGGAAGCACCTTCGACAAAGATCCATTTAGATTCACATCCAGGCCATATTCTCTGAGTAATTCTATTAATGTTTCCATCATCACATTTGGTTTCTTGAAGTAGGACAATATGAACCTTCTCTAGTGAGACCATTTTATTTAGCATCCTTTGTTTTGACAGGGCATTCATACCTCTTATATTCTAGGATGTAATCTTCATGTTCAACACTTGGGTTGGGAGGGAAAATAGTTATCCGAAAGGGAGACCACTTGTCCTGAATCAACCATTAGGGCCCTCGCTTCTTCAATTTTTTGGTGGTATGGTTTCCTTCCTTTCTTTTTTTCCTCTCTCGATATCTTCTTCTGGGCCTTAAGGGGATTAGTCTTAATACCCAAGTTCCCTTGCATAGTTTCTCACAGACCTTGACTAGATCCTTCCCCCTTTCCTTTCACCAAATCTTTGTGAAGCTTCCTCAATTGGGAGATGGTGAGGTTGTTGATTTTATGGGCTCCATGGGTCTCCCTAAGTGCTAGTAGATATACTGCAATTTCACCTAGTTCCATATCTTGGTGCATATCTAGATCATATTCCTCTTCTGAATCTAAAGCAGATCCTTGGGCTTCCTTCATTACTACCCCTTTATTTAGTGTTGCTTCCTTCTCCAGATCTATCTTTGTTTTTCATCTCTTGGATAGATCTTCCCCTGCTTCCTTATTATGCTTGGTCTGTGTTGTCTATTTATTTGGGTTTCCTTCCTCACAGGTTTCACTGGGTTCTCCTTCCAGGATCTTAAAGCTGTTGGTAGAGTTCTTGGTTGGGACAACTATGGGATGCTTAGGTTGATGTCTTCCAACCTTCCTTTTACTCTAAATCTTGGTGAAGCCTTCCAAATTTGTTTCCTCCTTAGTTGTATTCCCTTGAACAAGTGCATTTAATGGGAAATCTCTGAAAATATGGCCATGGACATGGCATTTCTTGCAACAGAAGGAAATGTGCTCGTAGTCGAGAGGTTGAATCCATTCTTCATCCTAGTATGAGACTACTATCGACTCAGGTAGGGCATTTTCAACGTTCATGTAAACACAAATTGTAGCATATGAACTATACCTGGTTGCCTTTGTAACCTCATAGATTTTGACGAAGGATCCAATCGTGTTGTCTATGCCCTCCAAAATATCCGGCTCTTAGAATTCTCTAGGAAGGGAATACATCCTAATCCAGATTGGGGTCGTTGTGAAGTCTTATTTTTCTGGAGCAAACCTTTCTGTCCATAATCGAATATGGAGGCCAACTGAGTTGAAGAGGTAGGGGCCCTCCTCAAACAGTTTGTCTCCTTCCCCCGACTTCGCAAAAACTATTGTGAAGAACCCTTTTGACCCCAGCTATAGATCTATTTTCCATTTAACCTTCCATCTCTCCTTTATCCAAAGTTGGAGGGATTTCTTTGAGGGCCAGATCCCCATAAATTTCTTGATTAAAACATGTTCTTGCATCCATTAAATGTAATTCCTTATCCCATTCGAGGTTACCTCGTACTTAGGTTTTTCGTTCTCTTGGCTAAGCAGTCGTTTTGTAGCCACTTTTTCTGACTCTTCGGGTTTATCTCCTTCTCATACTTTTTATGTGTCTTTGTCTACCCATTGCAGACCCCACCCATCTCGACATCCTCGCCCCTGATCTCGGGGATACCTTTGACTACTTCTTTAAATGACTTAAGGGTCTCCTCCGACAACCCTTCCTCTACTACCTATCTTTTCCTAGGATTTGACATCATGAAAGACATAACCCACCTGCTTTGAATTCAAAACCCCCTTCTCCTCCTACGAGGGAGCCCAAGCCTACCTACGCACGCAGAACCCTAGAACCTCCATTTTACTCAGGATCGTGAAAACTATGTTAATCAAGAATAGTAGACTATTAATATACTATGCTAGTTCTAGTATAGTTGACCAACCATATATATATATATATATGAAGAATAAAGATGATGGAGTAGGATATCCTTTTAAACCATTGCTTGAAGAATCCTTTGCGCAACAAAGGAACGAAATGATGGACAACTTTGCATAGATCCTTTGGCGATTGCCCACAGCAGACGCATCTTCACCAAGCGGTCGCGCAATCCCCTTCAAGGTACAAGTAAATTTTTATATTCCATTATTTGAAGGATTGATAGATGTGTATGTTGTAGATAAATGGTTGAATCTGCTCGTAGGGTATTTTTCGGTCCACAATTTTTTTGATAGGGAAAAGATTAATTTTTCACTCCTCAAGGTCATCCCCTATATTAAGGATTGGTGGGATGCTTACTCTAAGAAAAGGGCCACAGAGGAATCTGCAATATTTGTGGTCTCCCCCACATGGGATTCCTTCAGGGATTCCATTAAAGAACAATACTGCCCTATTGGAAGCTACGAGGACCAGTACACAAGGTGGACAACGCTGTGTTGGGAAAGGGACCAGAAAGTACCAGATTTCACCAATATTTTCCATACCCTACTCACCAAATTGGGTATCAAAGACTCTGAATGACATCTGGTGCTCAAATACTATGATTGTTTGCATAGATACATTAAAACAAAAATGGAGTTTCTAGACATCACATCATTAGGTGCGGCTTATAGATATGTTGTCAAAATCGATCAAAAATTTAAGCAGAAGAGGCGAGAGTTTCGATTTTCAAACTCCTCACAGTTGAAGCAAGGAAAAGGCGGCCCCAACCCACAAAACAAGGGACAGAGGAAAGATGGCCACTCTCAGAAAAACCAGTGAAAGACACAACCTAAGAAGGGTAATGAGAATTCGAAGAAGGACATGAGAAAGTTGTTTGAATACCATAAAATCCCTTGGCACAACACTGAATAATGTCACTCCAAGAAGTCACTAGTGGTCGAGCTGAAAGATTCTGAATCATAGGCAGATTCTAACTCCGAATCAAATCTAGAAAGAGGGAAGTAGATTATCGATGCCGAACCCAATGCCACTATCGCTACCACCAAAGTCCAACCAAGCGAACCAAAAGAACCAGAGGAAGGGCCTCTTTCACTCACAGATGTGGTTAAAGGGGGCTTCACTTCATTTCCTTGTCGATAGCAACAACCAAACGAACTTGATCTTAGCAGAGGTCGTACCGCACCCACAACCCTACACCAGCGATTGGCTTTGCCGAGGAAGATATTTTTGTGTCATCCAATAGTGTCGTCTGCCCTACGACATCAAGCCCTTCAAAGAAGGGGTATTGTGTGATATTCCTCCCCTTGAAGTTTGTGATGTTCTTTTACGCCAGCCATATTTGTGGAAGTGAAATCATGTATATGAGTCTAGACCCTACAATGTTATTATTACTTTGGGTAGATAATTGCATAGGATACCAGAGGTAGCGTCGCCTACCGTTATTTCTTTAATCTCTACTAATAAATGCAGTAAGGTCATTCACAGACTGGGAAATTCATCTTATTTTTTATCCGTGCTCGCAGTGAACAAAAATTCATTGCCACATACGTGATCTCTACATAGAGCCTCTTTTTGCAGCAGAAGGAAGTGGACGGGATCGTGGAAGAGTACAGAGACATCTTCTCCTCAGCCACCGGGTTACCGATGCACTGCCAAGTCAATCATCCAATTGATCTAACCCCTGGTGTACCTCTGCCTAATGGACCAGTCTATCGTCACTCGCTAATTGAAAATGATGAAATCAAGCACCAGATCCAAGAGTTGATTCAAAAGGGGCACATCCAACCCAACTCCTCCCCTTGTGGAAGCCCAATTGTACTGGTATAGAAGAAATACTAGACCTGGTGGCTCTGCATTGATTACAGAGCATTAAACAAAATCACAGTCAAGAACCAATACCCAATTCCTTGAATTGATGACCTTCTTTACCAACTCAAGGGGGGGAAATTCCTTCAAGAAGATTGACCTAAAGTCTGGATACCACCAAGTTCCCATAGAACCAACTGATGTATGGAAGACAACTTTAAAATCTAAAGAAGGTCTCTTCGAATGGTTGGTAATGCCCTTTGGCTTAACAAATGCACCAACAACTTTCATGAGGTTGATGGATTATGTATTGAGACCTAACACTAACTCTTTTGTGGTAGTATATCTGGATGACATCCTCATCTTCAACAGAACTTGGGAGGAGCACATGCAACATATTCAATAAGATTTGAGCACTCTGCGACTGCACAAGATATATGCCAACTTGGAAAAATGATCCTTTGGTAAGAACATGGTCCAATACTTGGGTTACATTGTTGATGAGCATGGGTTACATGTGGATCTAGCTAAGATCCAAGTCATATGTGACTGGCCAACCCTGACCACACTAACCGAGCTTTAGAGCTTCTTGGGACTTTCCAGCTTCTACCGAAGGTTCATGTTGGGATTCTCCCATATTGCATGGGCCCTTAGCCAAGTGAGCAAGGGCAGTACGAAGGAAAATTTCGCATGGGGGAAGGCACAACAATGAGCATTTGATGATTTGAAACATCACTTGTGCTCAACTCTGGTACTCTCATTACCCGATATGCAACAATCGTTCGAGATTGAGAATGATGCATCTGATTATGATGTAGGTGCATTTTTCACTCAACATGGTCATCCAATAGTATACCATAGTGAAACACTCTCAGATACCGTCCGAAAATACCCCACCTATGACAAGGAAATTGATTCCATTGTGAAAACCTGTCGTAGATGGAAACATTACATTCTAGGAAATGAGACAATCATCCACACTGATCACAAGCCTCTCTAGTTCATACAGACACAGAGAAAATTGCAGAATGACTGCCATCAAAAGTGGTCAACATACTTGCAATAGTTCCATATCAACATCAAGTATAAGATAGGGAGCACAAATCGTGTAATTGACTGCCTCAGTCAACCTCCCATTGCTGCAATCACCACAGTGCTCCACTACTGTGGGCATGAGGCATCTAAGTGGCCCCAACTTTATCAATGTCACCCGGACTTCGCCACCACCTATCAACTCTTGGGTACAGGCACAAATGTCATTGATTTTCACATTCAAGATGGATTGTTATGCCATCTGGTCCACATCTGTGTTCCCACAAGTGAGCGTGCAAAGTTGATTTATGAGGCTCACTACAGTCGGATGGTAGAACATTTTGGCGAAGAGAAAATTGTGGTTGTTAGAACATAAACACTTTTATTGGCCAAAACTTCGACAGGACGTCAGCAAGTATATCATATATTGCATTGTCTGTGTCATTTCCAAGCCAGCCATCAAGAAGCAAGGCTTATACACCCTTCTTCCTACTCCCGAGAGGCCTTGGGAATCCATCTCGATGGATTACATGTCTAGACTTCCATCCACCAAGCAAGGCAATGATTGTGTATTTGTGGTGGTTGATCGATTTTCGAAGATGACCATTCTCATAGCTTGCAAGAAGAGCATCACAACGAAAAATACTGTCAATCTCTTCTTCAAATGGGTGTGGGTCCGCTTTGGGATACCATAGGCCATCATCTCATATCGGGAAAACAGGTTCCTCAACACATTTTGGTCAAGTCTCTGGTCACTGTTGGACACCAAGCTCACTAAATGCACTGCGTTCCAACCACAAACTAATGGCCAAACAAAGGTCGTCAATCAGATGATTGTGCACATCCTACACATCTATAACTCTAAGCATCTGCATACATGGGATGAGAGTCATCCCTATATTCAACACGACTACAACGGGGTGCTTCATAGCACCACCGGCCATATCCCATTTCAGGTGGGGCTAGGATTCCAACTCTTGGGTCCCATTGATGTTGCACTACCTCTTGCAACCACACAGGCATAATCTTCCCATTTTCAGTCTAGGGCCGACAAAGACACCAGATTCATTGAGCGGATACAGCACATCCGCCAATAGGTCCACAAGATTTTGCAGAAAGCCAATGCTAAGTGCAAGCAGCGCCATGATCAACATCGGGTACCGCACAAGTTTTAGGTGGAAGACAAGGTCTGGTTACATTTTCAAAAAGAGACCCTTGCAGGATCCCATCAGAAGCTCTCTCCACTTCGCTGTGGGCCTTACACTATCACCAAGGTTGTGGGTGACAATGATTTTGAGCTCAATACTCCCCCCTTCCTTGGCTTGCACCCAATGTTCAATCTGGACCTCCTTCGACCACATTTTCCACCATTATTGGACATCTCAGAGATCACAGAAAAATTGACACCAACATAGCTTAACCCCGACTGCATGGAACAAGCATCCATTGATCAAATGGTGGACACACGGGTCAAGGGCACTCGCCAACAGAGGATCCAACTTTATCAGGATGTCAAGGCAGGGCAGCTCCTGCACCAAGGAAAGTGGCTCACCCGGGGCCAAATTCAACAGAAATTTCCTCACCTAATGGGGGCACTCAACACAATGGAGACCATTGCTTCTTAAGGGGGGAGGACCAATCCATGTGGATATTGGTGGTCGCCCACCTATTCCAACTGGCTCATCTTGACAGTTTTTAGTTCAACACGTTTATTTGTAATAGTAACATTTCTTTGTAATTATGGTTTTTTCACTTTTAGGGTTGTCCTGAATCCCTACACAACATCTGGGTGGATATTGGTGGCCACCCACCTATTCCAACTGGCTTATTTTGGAAGTTTTCATATGAATACATCATTATGTACTTCTAGGGTTGTTTTGGGGCCCTAAACAACATTTTTTTGGCTTTCCACAATCAAACTAAAGGCAAAGTCAAAGTTTCATGGCATAATGTGTAGTTTTCTAAAAGACCTTTCCAACGGGCTATCACACACCTAAAACGGAGGTTGTATGCAAAAGTTACGACACCGGGAAGTTGAGGAACCAACTTACCCATCGGGGCCCACATATTTTTTGGCATTTCATCTCCTAGGGTTAGGTTTTTGGATGTATAGGGTTTTGGAATTCATGATTAATATTAAAAAGGCCTACATAGCCTCATTGTAATCATTTTGCTAAGATGAATGTGTGTAGCAGCCACATCTCTTCTCCAAGATAGCTACCACCATTCAAACAAGTTGTTTTCAGTTCTGCAGTTTTACAGTTTTAGCCTATTTTCTTTATTCAGTATAAGTTATTGTTCACTTGATATCTGCTTTTGTTGTCCGTATCTATGTTTTATTGTATTCAATCTTTTATTCATTTCGTTCCGCTCATAAATCTAGATCAAAAGGATTGGTAGTATGGCTTACAAATTGGAGTTTCCTCCATATTCGCGTGTACATCCAATCTTCCATGTTTCTTGCTTAAAGAGGGTAATCGGTGATAAGATCCCACTCCAAACTATTTTACCAAAGTTTAATGAAGACTGGAAAATCATACTTGAACCAGAAATAATCCTTGAAACCAGGATTAAGCAACTGTGAAATTGAGCAAGTACCTCATCAAATGGAAGAACCTACCAGTGGAAGAGACGAAATGGGGCAGAGGCGAACCCAAAATTAGTCAAGTGTTGAATACAACACTTGTTTGAAGGGTAGGGGCATGTTAATCCCTCTACAAAGCCTCGTGTTAAGTATAAAACTTGTTATTAAGCCTTAGATATTGAATTACTACATCTCTAGTGTTATATTTGTATGTAGGCTAGAACCCTTCATTGTACCCTTTCATTATAATTGTACCCTTTGTCTCCTATATATGTACCAAGGGGACCTAGCCTTAGGATCATCATATATCACCTTGTACATTCAATATATTTTAAAAGGAGATCTCCCCCTCGAAGTGGACTGTTATTCATTGATTTTTTATCATTTTTTCAAGGCGTTGGTTCGTAACATTATATTGCGTAACTGTTTTATTTTGGAAAATAGTGATGTTCTTACTTTAACTCTGTCAATGATTCAACCATGATCCTTGGGGACTTTTCCCTAAAAACCCTAGTGGTGCACCTGGAACAGAAGATCAAATCGATGCATCTTGCTATCGGGTGCACTAAGGTAGGGTAAATTTTTTATTAAACCAGAATTTCATTTTTACATTTCCTTCAGTACTTCCAACCATACAAGCATTGGAGCTCACCATCCATGTACAATCACATCATTGTCGATGCTACCATGTTGTTAGATTCCTCGATTCCTTTGCTTCATGAGTGGATTTGGTTCATTTTTTAAATTTTAAAATGGTACCATGTTTTCATTTTTTATCTACATGGAAATCATTCCTCCTTAACGAGGAAGAGACCATGTAAATTGTTTGTTATCTCATTTACATTTCTAGCAAATTAAAATTTAGAATTTCGCTTAAATTTGCATTTTTTCATTTAAAAAAAAAATTGCATGATGCATTCAATTAGTTTGACTCACCTAACAATGTGGCACGTCCTATTTATTTATAGAACACACCATTAGTGGTGCATCCTATTTATTTATAGAACACACCATTAGTGGTGCATCCTATTTATTTATAGAACACACCATTAGTGGTGCATCCCTTGAAGTGGAGCGCATTGGTAAAACACAAAACAATAAAAATCCTGCTCTTTTTCAATGTTCTTTATAGTATTAGGAGGCACAATTAGTAGTCTTCCTATATATTATAAGTGCATCAATGGTAGATTTTTATTTATAAAAAAATATCATGCTTGTTGATGCTCTAGGAAATGTACAGATGCATCATTATCACTGCCTTCGTACATACCAAAGGCACCATTAAGTAAAATTTAAAATATACATTTTACCGCACTTACCAGTGCACTTGTAAATGTATGATGGCACTGAGACTGTTGCTCTTGTATGTCACAATGTAATATTCCAAATATAAAGTAGTATGCAGGACATAAATATTTTAGCTAGAAATGGCATGACACAATGATATAACTAGAACAATACTAGAATAATACTAGAATAACACTAGAAAGAGCACCTTGATTAATGATAGCAATGTTCACCTGCCACTTCGAGGGGGAAACCTCCAATAGAGCAGAGCTCTATTACAATAATATCCAAGACAAAACTTCTCATACCCTTTATTCATATTTATACTAAATTTGTCTATCCAAAAGAACAATCTAGAGGAAGATCCTTCTAGAAGCAGAAACTTCTATTAGGTCTTCTTACATTTGACTTATTCTTCCTTATTGATAGGCCTTATTAATATTGGCCTTTATTACATGGAAATATATTATTCTACCTATGTGATGGGTTACGGAGGTTAGGTCCATAACATGTCCTCCCCCTTAAAAACAACCTTGTCCTCGAGGCTTGAGATGAGGAAATTGTTGTAGAATGGTAGTTGGTTCCCAAGTGGCATCTGCTGGAGTTGTATATTTCCACTAGACTAACACTTCCTTGATGGTGCACTGATGCAGATGACGCTCACGTTGGTCCAAAACTGCTTGTGGCTACAACCAGATGGAGCCTTCTTCATCCAACTCGGGAAGGCCGGTTTGAGTTTGGCACTTAGTTCCAATCACCTTCTTTAAGTAGGAGACATGAAAAATATGATGGAGCTTAGAATGACTAGGCAAAGCTAACTGATAGGCCACCTATCCCACACGCTTTAGAATGGTATAAGGACCATAAAATTTGAGTGCCAGTTTCTGAAAATGGTCAGCCTTGAGGGAAGTTTTCTTATAAGGTTGCAGTCAAAGAAACACCTGGTCTCCTTCAACAAATTGACGTTCAGAGCGACCTTGATCTGCCTGTTGCTTCATGCGATTTTGGGCCATGACTAAATTCTCTTTAAGGGTACGGAGAATAACCTCTTGAACTATAAGAGTTTGGTCAACTGCCTGGACCTTCGAGACACCTAGCAGGTATGAGAGAAATGAAGGTGGATTTTTTCCATATACTACTTCAAAATGAGTCATGCAGGTAGTTGTATGGTAAGAAGTGTTGTACCACCATTCAGCTAGTGGTAACCATTAAGCCCACTTATTTTTCCTTTCCGATGCAAAACACCTCAAATATGTTTCCAAACACTTGTTTACAACTTCAGTTTGACCATCATCCTGGGGATGATAAATTGTGTTGAGATGCAATTGGGTTCCTTGTAGCCTAAATAGTTCTTGCCAAAAATTGCTATTGAAAGTGGGGTCTCGATTAAAAACAATAAAATGAGGCATGCCATGAAGCTTGAAGACCTGATCCATGAAAAGTTGAGCCAGAGTGGAGGCAGTAAATGGGTGTTGAAGAGCACATAAATGGCCATACTTGGAAAGACGATCAACGACCACCATGATGACTGATTTATTGCTCGATTTAGGTAAGCCCACAATAAAATCTATAGAGATATCCCTACAAATAGCAGGTGGAATCGAAAGCGGTTGTAGTGTGCTAGGAGCTTTGATTGTTTCTCCCTTGTTGTGTTGACAAACATTACATTCTACCACAAAATTGTGAACTTCTTGTTTCATACCTTCCCATAAAAAAGAACGTATGACTCGGTCATAGGTTTTGGTAAACATTGAGTGCCCAATTGTGGGTGTAGCATGAAGCTCAAAAAGTATCGTGGATTTAAGTTGTAAATGTTTACTTAAATACAAACAACCTTTGTAGCGAAGCTTATCATTGTGCCAAGAGTACCCTAGGGAAACTGGAGAATTGGCCTGCAATTGTTGGATCATATACGAAATTTTCGGATCTTGTAGCCATTCCTGGTGAACAGCTTGGAACCAATCTGTTACAATGAAGGAGAGGGAAAAAAGGGACCCTTCATCTTCATATTTTCTTGAAAGTGCATCAGTAACCACATTGTCTTTGCCTTTCTTGTAAATGATCTCATAATCATATCCAAAGAGTTCAGTCACCCATTTTTATTTCTCTAGGGAGGAAGGGCGTTGTTCCAGAAAATACTTGAGGCTTTGATGATCTGTCTTAATTTTGAAGCATTGCCCCAATAGATAAGGGCACCAAAGATCCATTGCATGCAGAATAGCCAACATTTCCTTTTCATAGATTGATTGGACCAAATGTCACTCTGACAGTTGTTTGTTGGTAAAGGCCAAAGGCCGACCATCTTGCATAAGGACTACTCCAATTCCTCTCCCTGAAGCATCACATTCCTCTCCCTAGAGGTGGAGTGGTGCACATGGTTGCCTTCAAGGTTTGAAGGCCTAATCAGCTATGGGAGTCCAAGTGAAAGAATTCTTTTTAAGGAGAGCAGTGAGAGGTGCCACAATCTTTTCATAATTCTTAACAAGCCTGCAATAATAACATGTTAAACCCAGAAATCCACACAAGCTTTTGAGAGTCTTTGGGTGAGGCCAATCCTGTATAGCTTCAATATTTTTAGGATCCACCCTGACACCTGCCTTGCCAACAATATGACCCAAGTAATCGACTTCCGAGGTGCCAAAAGAAAATTTAGATTGTTTGAGGAAAAGTTGGTGTTGGAAGAGTAAGATGTAGAACTCAATCCACATGAGCAAGATGGGTTGTCTAGGTTTTACTATAGATGAGGATATCATCAAAGAAAACTAAGACAAAATGACGGAGAAAAGGACCGAAGACATGATTCACGAGGGTTTGGAAAGTGGAGGGAGAATTACACAAGCCAAAGGGCATGACCAAAAACTCACAGTGGCCCTCATGAGTTCAAAATGCAGTCTTAGGAATGTCTACCTTGTTCATACATATTTAGTGGTAGCCAGAACAAAGATCAAGTTTAGTAAAGAACTAGGCACCACTCAATTCATCAAAGAGGTCATCAATGACGGTAATGGGAAATTTGTCTTTGATGGTGAGTTTGTTGAGGGCACAAAAGTCAAGGCACATGTGCCAAGAGCCTTCTTTCTTAAGGACCATGACAACATGAGAAGAGTAGGGGCTCGTACTAGGACGAATAACACATGCGGTGAGCAATTCTTGAAATTTTTTCTCAATTTCATTTTTTGGGAAAAGGGATGATGATAGGGACGAACATTGGGAGGAAGGATGTCGGGGACAAGGGGAATGGAATGACCATGAACACCATGGGAAGGAGGAAGTCCCTGGGGAGTGGAAAAAACAACTTGATGTTTGGAGAGGATGGATTGGAGGTCTTGTGGCACAGAGGGTGTCTCAGTGGCGTGAATGTCATGGAGTTGTGCAATCATTCCAGAATGACCTTTTTTTAGGAGCTTTTCCATGTGATGGGAACTAATGATCTCTGGGAAATGATGGTGATGCCTTGGAACTTATATTGATGGCCCTCCTAGTTGAATTGCATGGTTAATTCCTTAAAATCCATGAGAATGGGACCCAGAGTCCTTAGCCATTCTACACCCAACACAATGTCACAACTGCCCATGTCGATAGCAAACATATGTGATTTCATGTGGTACTGACCAATTTGGAGATGCACATTTTCACAATGCCCCCCACATTTCATGGACCTGCCATTGGCAATCATGATTTGAAAAATATTGACGGTACGGATATAGCAATTATTTTCTTGGGCAATGCGACAATGAATAAAATTATGAGTGCTTCCACTCTCAACAATGATGATGACCTTCCTATGCTTCATGTAACCAATTAGCTTGAGGGTTTAGGGAGAAGAGAACCCAATGAGAGCATTCAAAGAAATGATCGGTTTAACTTCGGGAGGGTCGGAGGGTGGGGTCATGTCAGTGGCTTTAGGTGACTCGGCCATAGGGGCCTCGACATCATATTCTGAAACATCCTCGGAGACGGCCATAAAAATATTTTGTTCCTTACACTTGTGCCCAGAAAAATATTTGTCATCTCAGTTATAACAAAGGCCTTTGAGTTGGCGTTCAACCATTTATGCCCTGGTCAATTTCTAGATCTTTAGTGGAGTGGAAGGAGGAGTGGGAGTGACTGGTTTAGGGTGAGGAATAAAGGAGGGTTTTCGGGTTTGAGAAGAGACAACTTGTTGTGCTTCCTTATCTCTTTTACTAGCATCCACCCAACTATGATGCCGAGCCATGAGGACATGGGCACGAATCTCATCCTTGAGGCCATTGATAAAACATTCTCGAAAAAAAGCATCAGACATTCTCGGAAAAAAACATCAGACATGCCCTCTGTATGGAAATCAAATCGCTCAAAAGTGGCTATAAAGTCTTCTACTGTGCCATATTGTTTCAACTTTGTCAAACAACCTAAATGGTTGGTGTTAGTGTCAAAGCGTTCATAAATCTATGCCACAAATTCTGTCCAAGCCACATACCCTTGGCGGGAATTTTCTCTCCATTGCCACCATTGCCAACGTTCTTGATCTAGATGGAGAACACCATACTGAAGTTTGTCCAACTCATCTGTAATGCCATACAAAGATAAATAATGCTCCATTTGAGTTACCCCACTAGTGGGATCTGATCCATCAAATATGTTCACATCCACACGCGGAAGGCGTAGGTCATGCTGAAAGTGATGGGGCTGAAAAGTTAGGGAATTAAAGGAAGTTTCACCTTCAAAGTGCAAAGGTGGTTCAAAGGAGGGAAGATCTACATGGATATTCAGCTTGGCACAGATCATGCTAGTGAAGGATGCAAGCTGGGTAATGAGGTCATGTTTGATGGTTTCCATTTTCGCGTCTATGGAGGAATGAATGTTTTTATTGATGGTGGAAAAATTGGCGCCTATGGAGGAAAGCATGGTTTTATTGATGGTGGAAAAATTGGCACTGAGTTGCCTCACTTCCTGTTGGGTCGCTGTGAAATTAGAGGACAAGGAATTGAAGCGAGCTTCCAAGTCTTGGCTACGGGTGTGGGCCATGATGAAGAGGGGGAATGAAAAGGGATGGGTGGGACCACACATAAAATGGGTTATGGGTGAAGTGCATCACAACGATCAGGGCGAAGAGGGGAATCCAATGGGGTAAGGCCCAAATAAGGGTATTGGAAGGGAGGTTGGGTCCACGAAAATAAAAACTTTGTTGAAAAATGATAGGTATGACTGCGATAAGGGTGAAGAGAGGAATCCAACGGGATAGGACTCAAATAATGGTTCCAACAGTAGTACTCGGCCCAATATCTCAGGGCACCAACTAAGGAGGCTAGATTGTGCCCTTAGTCGTACTACCCGACTGCCCAGGTACTAGAGAGTATCTTCCCAAGTTGTGTTCTCGTTGGTACTATAGCAGTCAGGTGACCGATCGATTTATCTATGGAGGGCTTCAGGAGATTTAGGTCTATCTGTATATAGGTGTTGTCTGATGTGCTACCACTCAAAGGGGTACCAACATGGGTTACAAGGGTGGCCAAAAAATGTGCGCTTAAGTACCACTTTTATTTCCTGCGTGTATGACTCCCCGACTGCGGGTTTATGCGCATAACGACAGATGTTTGTAGCTTTAAGATGCCAGAATACGTCTCTACCCTGAAAAAAAATTAACCCGCAATTTTCTGCCAAGGAAAGTGCTCTGATACCACTTGTAGTATTCCATATATAAAATAGTATACAAAACATAAATATTTTAGCTAGAAATGGGAGGACACGATGATATAACCAGAACAATACCATAATAATACTAGAATAACACCAGAAAGAGCACCTTGATTAATGATAGCAATGTTCACTTGCCTCTTCGAGGGGGCATCCTCCAATAGAGCAGAGCTTTGTTACAATAATATCGAAGACAAACTTCTCATACCCTCTACTCCTATTTATACTAAATCTGTCTATCCAAAAGAACAATCTAGAGGAAGATCCTTCTAGAAGCGAAAGCTTCTATTAGGTCTTCTTACATTTGACTTATTCTTCCTTATTGATAGGCCTTATTAATATTGACCTTTATTACATGGAAATATATTATTCTACCTACGTGAGGGGTTGGGGAGGTTAGGTCCCTAATACACAAGCACATCATTGAAGCCAAAGAATAAATATATTTCTCGCACTTTGTTGGTGCGTTATAAAAAAACTAGGAGGCACCATTTGTGATGTTGTAAGTGCATTGTTGACTGCATTTTTGAGTCATAAAATTCCCATGTTTGTCAATGCTCTTATAAAATTAATGATGCCCTGTGACCAATTATTTCTTACATCATAAGTGCACCATTGATCCTAGGTAAAAATTAAAATTTTATAGGCTTGTTGGTTTGTTTTGCAATGTACGGACATATTACTGGTGGTGCGTCTAAGCATTCAAGGTGCACCATAGCAATGTTAGTGCCCCTATACATATGGAAGATCGATTACCCATAATAATTAAAAAATACTTATAGACTTTCCTGATGCATTAATATTTAATCAGGAGCACCAGTTACAGTGCCTTAATTAGTAAATCACATCATGGACAATGTGTCTATGTTAATAAGGTGCACTGGTGTGTTTTGCACAATTTTTTTGTGAAAAAATTAATTTCAATTTTGAATAAATATTACAAATGGTAATTTAGTATGGAATATTTATGTTGTGTGTGTGTGCTTAATGAATTTGTATATGAATCAAAGATAACAATGATGACAATAGCGACAACAAGTCAACACATGCAACTTTGTATGTGAGTGGGAGGCTCGAGAGAGGGAAAGGGATATGTACCCTCACCGTATTATATCACAAACTTGTGTCCTTTTGAGGAATGTTGGTCTCCTCAAGTTTTATGAGGAGGTTACATCCCTCAAGAGGAGAATGCACTTGTTGAAACAATTAATCGATCATTGGGATCATGTTAGGAAGGAATATAGGGTTGGTCCTAATCTATGGTATTGGCCTAGGCCCCACATAGGAGGGTATCTATTTCATTACCGAGTTGTCTAGAAGAGGGAAAGATTTTTTGTTAGGTAGCTGGAGAGGTAGTGGGGGAGCCCGAAGGGCCCATAGTGGAGGCCATTCAATGTAAGGTGGACTAATTCCACTATAGTATTAAATAAGGCCCATTATGGTAGTTAGTTAGATATAATAAATGTAAGAGAACTTCTGCTTCTAAAAGGTTCCTCCTCTAGAATGTTCTTAGGTGGTTGGTAGCACTATATAAAGGGGTTCATGCAATGTAATGGGATATGAAGAGAAGTATTTTATTTGGAGTTGTAGCTCATTATGAGGTTTCCCCCTCGAAGAGGCAAGTGAACAGGAGAGGATCCCCTCCATGATAGGATCCATTGTATGGTGTTGCCCTACCTCAAGGGTTTTCTTATAATAAAAGTGTGGTTTCTTCTATATTTCTCTGTGGATGTATTGTGTATTCAATATTTGTGGTGATTATATTTCTAGATCTACTCAAGTACTTAACAAGTGGTATTAGAGCACTTTCCTTGGCAAGAAGTGTGGGCATTTTTTATTTTTTTTTGTAGATTTTTTTTTCGGAGAAGAAAAAGAGGGACGTGACATTCTAGACAATTTTTGTATATTTATGTGAAAATTTTGCAGAAACGGGTTGTAGATCTGAGTTCCTCTCTAAAAAACACCCAATTAAAAAAAATATATCATCCAAAACGGAGTCTAGGAAATCAAGATATAGACATTTTAAAATCTGCATTTTTTCAGGGTTTTTTCCGCGGACGGTGGTGCAATTTTTTTTATTTGTGTAGTAGTTGGAGGCCAAAATTGCTAAAACAAATTATAGATCTGAGTTCCTCTTTCAAAAATAGTTGATTTCAAAAACAAAATCACCCAAATTGGAGCTCCGGAAGTAAAGATATCACCGATTTAAAATCATCCATTTTGGGGGGTTTTTCGTGAGGACAACAGGACTGCAGAGTTCGTAACTTTTCACAAGGTGTTTAGATTGCTATTAGATTAGTATCATTGGATAAATCATTTGAAGAGATTTATTTTGATATATTATATGTTGTGTTTCCAATGGATATTGGATCTCAACTCCTTGTGGGCATTCTATAGAAGATTGAAGCCAATGAACAACATTTTCACAAGGGGCAACAAATTATTAGGGATAGTTGTCACAATATTCAAAGGACCTTGGATTGCATGCATGAGAGATATCTTATGGCAGATCTTAGGGATGAATATATTCAAGAAGTATATGCTTGGTATGATTTTGAGGTTGATTATGATGATTGGTATATGGACAATTGTCATTTTTGGGATGACAACCACTTTCATATTTTATTTGATGACTCTACTCCTCCTTATGTAAAGAACACCAATGTGACAAATCATGAGCTAGTTATGATTACCGGTGTCTAGCCTGCATATTCTACAATGGTATTGCTCATTCAAGATTTAGCTTTGACCCTTTCCCACTATGTCGATGGATATTTTTATTTGTCTTCTCATGATAGGTGTCAGTATTTGGAGCATTATTTTCAGTTAGTTATTGGGTGTCGATATCTTCCGCGTGGAGTTCACATGAGCACTTGGACATGGGACCCTGGTTTACAATGGTGGTTGGACTACTTCAACATGGTGGCTTTCATTTCTCAATGGGACCCTGGTTCTCTAGTCTACTTCAACACTATGGTCCACACTTATCCATGGGACCCTGGTATATGGTTGTACATCAAGCATTGAGGACAACACTTTCATAAGGGGGATGGAAAGTTAGGTAGTTGGAGAGGTAGTGGGGGGCCCCGGAGGGCCCATAATGGAGGCCATTCAATGCAAGGTGGAAAATAAGGCCTGTTATGCTAATTAGTTAGATATAATAAATGTAAGAGAACTTATGCTTCTAGAAGGTTCCTCCTCTAGAATGTTATTAGGTGTTTGGTGGCAATATATAAAGGGGTCCATACAATGTAATGAGATATGAAGAGAAGTATTGTATTTGGAGTTGTAGCTCATTAGGAGGTTTCCCCCTCGAAGAGGCAAGTGAACAGGAGAGGATCCCTTCCATAATAGGATCCATTGTATGGTGTTGCCCTACCTCAAGGGTTTTCTTATAATAAAAGTGTGGTTTCTTCTATATTGCTCTGTGGATCTATTGTGTATTCAGTATTTGTGGTGATTATATTTGTAGATCTACTTAGGTAATTAACATTTTCCTAGTTCCTCAATTTGTCCCATGTGTTACAAGAAATAGTCAACTAACATATATCCAAAGATATGTTAGTGCATGCATCACTGACCCTAATGGCTTCTAGGTTGTTGATGGTCAATTGCATTTGCAATCATTCAATGTAAAGGAGGTTAGGTGCCCATTAATTATGATCATGACATTGGCACACGATACCTCTGATGGCAGTGCATTAGTTTCCATTTGATGCAATATGTGATAGTTTAGTTTAGAGGCCCAAACTAATTAAGTGATCTGCCATTTTGCTGTGATGGTTTTGTTTTTTTCTCTATCACTGTCGTGTTGTTTTTTATGGGAGGATTGTCTTCTTGTTTGATTTTAAGTTACCTACTTTAATTTCAAAGGTTTCTAGTCATTCAACCGACATTCCATCACCTCCCTCCTAGGCCAATGATTGATGTGCATATGCGCATGTGGGGACATATGTTTCCCAAGAGGGGACAACTAGAGTGACTGTGTAGGTTGGTCAAATCAAAGGTATTAGATTAGTTGGCTAGTGTGGATGGTCATGTTCTAGATCTTATATAGTACGCCTGTGTAAGGATGGATTGGTGAGGATGTACAAACATCCTATTTAGTTAGGTCAATCCACTAAATGCTAGAGGTAGTATTATCATTATCATTTGTTTAATCTAGTTGCATATTTTTTTTCTTCTTATCTAATGCATATGTAATTGATTGTAAGATTTTGTTTAAATTTGCCAATTATTGTTGTCTATTATTTTGCATATGTTAGCGTTTATGATCGGGAGGTGCCTCCCCAACATGACAAGGAGATCGTTGAGGAAGATGACCCTCCTCAAGTGCAGAGGCCCAACATGCCACACATTCTAGATCACAAATTTTATTAGCAAGTGACGAATAAAATATGTGCATTGATGGCTTGCCACAGAGTGGTCCCTATATGATCTCAAGAGATCATGTAGGACCTTGAAATTGTAGATATATGGGGAGCCTTCCCCATGATATGACGTTATTGATGCATCATGTTGGCAATGAACTCAAACTACTAATGAGGTTAAGGGATGCTCAAGCATCTTCTCAGGATGGTACACTCCACCTCCACCATCTCCTCTAGTAGTAAATTGACCACCATCTCCTCCACTAGCACACCAACCACCATCTCATCCTCCAACATCGAACTGACCATCATTTTCCTAGCTAGACATAACAAACTTCTAATGATACTTACATCATAAAGGAATTCATTGTGGAGTGGTTTGATGTAACACCTCAAGACCGAGCCCCAATTGTAAATGTGAATGTGTTTTATAGGCTGGTGAGACAGGTTATTACAGGCCAGAAGCCTTATGTGATTATTAGGTTGAAGTGCCTAGATGCTAAAGGCCAGTGAGCATATTTTTGTATATGTAAACACTCATATCATTAATAAAACACATCGTTGCGTGTAGACCAGCCACGATAAAGAGTATGGGGGACTAAACTCCACTAGGAAGGGAAAGGGAGGGCTAAGAGCCTAGAAAGGGGGCTAAGCTACAAGGCCTAATGACAAAGGAATATTGTAATATTATTCCTAAGGACTAAGGTATGGATATAGTTCTTATGGGAAGAGAATGAAATACAAGTGGAGAGAAACGAGCTCCTGGAAGGCCATGTGTCATCAAGGGCACATGTAAATAAACGTGGGGGATTCACCATTCATGGGGACGATTCTTCCCATTCATGAGTCACTCCATTCTCTCTATCACTCAACCTCTCCCTCTTGCACGCACGCCTTGAGCAGTAACCGTACCCTTCCTGTTATGCACAACACACGTGTACCTTACCTGAGCTTGTGTTGTACCTTACCCGAGCTGGTACTGCACCGTATCTGAAGGTCGTTGTTGCCATCACCAACACTCTACCCTAAACGTTGTTGCTGCCATCATCGTTCCTTGCCTAAACATCGTGCTGCCATCACTTGTTCCATACCTGAATTATGTTGATGCCTTCACCTGAGCCTGTACCTGGTTTACTTAAGAGTTGGACTGAAGAAGTGGGTTGTCAGGCCCGTGGGTTTGAAGAGGCGGGTTGTCATGCCTGTGGATTGAAGAGGCGGGTTGTTAGTCCCATGAGAAACTCTCTCCAGGCGAGAGAATTGTTGGGAATTGATTTCCTAAGGGAGCCCAATTGAAGCTACAGTGCTCTGAGACTTCCTGTCCGACTTGTTGTTGAAGCCTTGGAAGGGAAGTGGGGCATATGAAGGACTGTTGAGCAGAGAAGGGGCACACTTCCTGGGGTGGGGAAAACATGTGGGGAATGAGAGACTGTGAGTTGTTAGTTTGAGTAGGCACCTGACGGAGTTGTTCCTGCTGTCTAAGATACATCAGCCTAGCTAGGAATCCCTTTACCCGGGTGGAGTTTAGTCCCAGCTCAGGGGTGACCCACTATTGAGAGTTCTAAGCAGTGTGGTCTAAGGTTGGGAGGATCGTGGAAGGTCTGCACACAATTGTTTTTTTTATATCAAAGATAAATATCAATTGTGTGTTAATTTATATGACGCATATTTATACATGCTTTATTTTTATGGGTTTATCTTATGTATGCTGCATGTGTATTCCTGTTGTTATTTCTGCATGAATCTATGTATTGCATAATATATTTGTCTGTTTAAAGTTATATATATATATATATATATATGGAATGAAATTATTTATATGTAGCATAGTCCAACGGTTTAAGGTTGGGGATGTTACAATATGGTATCAGAGCTCCAGTTTTCAACACTGAGCTTGGATGGGATGAACAAGTTGAAGTGATTAACTTGCGTGGAATTGGGAAAAAGCCCCAATTTATGTTGTTAAATTCTCGAAAAAATGGAGGAAATTGGCCAAAGTGGTGAAATATTCGTAATTTAATATATGTTCAAGTAAATTTCGACTTGGGATTGGTCGATATTGAAGCGCAAGGAGCGTGCAGAGGATTTCTTTAAGTTCCAAACTCAGAGAAGAGAAATCTCTCTTTGTGAGAAGGAGAACGAATGAGATATGTTCGGGAGGGGACCGAATCCTTCACAACCTTTATATCTAGAAAAGGAGCGCAACGGTTAACCCCTCAAGTCATTCGGACTTTGTTGCTTCGACAGTTTTTAAATCTTTGATGAAAAGGAGGTAAAAACCCTGAAGCTCCGAAGTCCTGTAGTGAATCTACGTCGTAGATCACGACGAGGAGTACCTGACCATTGGATTAGCCGTGGAACAAATCTAAGCAGTAGATCTCATGGTTCGACGTTTCGACACTCCGAGAGTTCTTAGTCCTTGTGTTTCCAGGAGGAGATCTCCCCGAAGTCCCGAAGTCCATAGCCAATCCTGACTGTTTGTGGTTAGGGACAAGTGTCCGCAGATTAGTGAGTATTCGGAAGTTCGGTGTTCGGGAGATTTGTTGTGTTATGCTGAGAATTTATCCGAAGCCCAAAGCTCTGGAGCACCAAAGTAGTAAAGCTCTGGAGAGCAACGGTTCAAGAGTTCACCAGTTCGACGTTTGGGAGTTTTGTAGTGTTATGTTTGGAAGTTCCCTGAAGCCCGAAGTTCCGAAGCCCCGGAGCGCTAGAGTCCCGAAGCTCCGGGGAGCACATGTTCAGGAATTTTTTGTGTTATGTTGAGAAGTTCTTTGAATATCCAGAGCATTGAAGTAGTAAAGCTTCGAAGAGCGACGGTTCGGGAGTTTGCCAGTTCGACGTTCAGGAGTTTTGAAGTGTTATGGTGTGAGATCCTCTGAAGCCAGAGTCCTGAAGTCCCGGACCACTAGAGTGACGTGGAATGTTGACGTCACCTAGGGTGATGTGGACCCATATTATGTGTGCCACATGTCATCCTGATTCATGCTTTTAATAAACCTTTTTGTGCCAATTGGTGATCTGAAAATAGAAGGTTGAATTGTTATGCTATGCAAGCACCCTCTACTTCATTAAAATAAAACTTTACAGGACCTTGCTTCATGTGTTAAAATATGCAAGATAAATTATGTGCCAAATTTATGTATCTTCTTGTAAATGCTTATGTGTGAGGAAAAGTTCTCTTAAATGGTTAAATAAGTGCTTTAAATAAAAACACAACAACATAACTTGCAGCAAATAAACCATCAAATTCACAACAATAACAACATGATAAAGGAGTTCACCCCTCTCCGGGCTACATCTCCTTGAGCCTCCATCAATGGACTTGGCTCCCTGGGATTAATTTGTCAAAAGTTCTTTTACAAGCTGCTGCTCAACTCCAATGGAAAAATAGACTGTACCATTGGGATCAGAACACATACAAACCCCAAAAATGACTAATAAAACTCTGAAAACGGATCATGGCTCATCCGGGCATGACCTCTTCTACATGTGGCCTTAAGCTTCCATGAGCTTCTCTATGGAAAAAACATCTGTAAAAGTCCTCAAAAGCCTCTAAAACCTGTCCCAATGTGTTCAGAGCATAACAATTAGCCAAAAATGACTATTCAGTCACAGAAAACAAACTTGGACTCACCGAAACATGACCTCAATCAATGAGGGCTTCGAGCTCCCTAGAGCTTGCTGAAACTTCAATGGCTAAAAACTTGCAAAAGAAGTCTTCAAATGGATATGAAAACAGTGCCAATGGATTCAAAACGTCCAAAAACCCCTATGTGGGCTTTTACGGCACCTCAATCGACCAAAAAATGAAGAAGATAGGCCTCCTGCCATTCTCTTCCTTCAAGCTTGTTGTCTCTGGTTCGCCAAAACGCACCTCTGTGTGCTTGAACCCAGAACATGCTCCAAATTCGTGTTTAAACCCAACACTGACGCATAACCGAAAAACGGTGCAAACCGTCGAACAATTAACGGAACTAAAACCCCCAACTGCCAAGCCGTTGGTCACAAGGGTCCTCCATACGACCGCGTGCAAAAGCAAAAGAACTAACCATTTCCAAGGCCAAATAGAAACGAGACATGTGGCGGGCGGATGTGTCTGTTTGAACCAATTTCAAAACCCCGCGCGCTCCGTGTGGTGACATGCGAAACCATATAACCGGGGCTAACTCCATTGTAACACCAAAACCCGCACGCATGGTGGCATATAGATCGGAGGTCATATGGTAAATGCACAAGAACCACGGGTCGGGGCTAAGCCCCGGCCCGACCCCCCGCCATAACAAAATTTAATTAAATTCAAATATAATAAAGTCCATATGGCTTACAAGGACCACTGTGTGGGCTAGTGGTAGCCCACACACTACCAAAGCGCTACCAAAAAAGGGGAAGGTCCAGGGTTCGACCCCCACGGACTCCATACAATTTTGAATAACAAACCATTGCCAATAACCGGGTGCCACGTGGTAGCCCACGACTGGGCCACGTGGCACCTCATAATTTGCCAAAACCATGCCACGTGTCGACAAATGATTCACCCAAATCTGCCAATCCAAAACTGCCAACTCAGCTTTGCCACGTCAACGTACGGTCATGCCACGTCAGCCTGTACGGACTTCACAGTCAGCGTCCCTGCTTTTACCTGTTTGACGATTCGAACAGATCGCGATATCTCTCGCTCCCGATGTCCGTTTCAGACGAAACGAGTTGCGTTGGGGTCGTGACGACGAGGCCTACGCTCTCGTTCGATTTGAAGCGATTCCGAGAACATTGATTTTTGAGCTAAAATTTGACCCCTGGTCCAGATTTTGATCAATTGGAACTTGACATGTGTCACCCGTCGATTGGGCCACATGTCATCTCCATATTTTTGCCACGTATCACCCCCTGGTGCATAGTTTCTATTGAGACCTCGAAGATTGAAAATTCGGTGTTTAAGGTAATTGGTGTATGTTGTTGTGAGATCCTCTGAAGTCCGAAGCTCTGGAGCACCGGAGTAACGATGCTCCGAAAAATCTTTCCAGGTGTTCGGGAGAATTTAAGGTGAAATGTTGTAAGAACTTCTGAAGCCCAAAGTTCCAAAGCTTCAAAGTCCCAAAGCTCCAAATAACACATTGTGGCTAAGCACATGTTCCTAGCCATAGTCTTATGAGGTTTCCACCGAAGTAAAGGGGATAACACCTGAAATATTTTGTTTTTGAGGAGGAAAGGGGCTAAAATAAGGAGTTTGTGGGGTTCCGATTTGTACAGACCTTCACCTAAATAAGTAAAGAGGGCTTGTGTACCTAAAGAGAGGATCCAACAAGGGTCCAAGAGCTAATTCGACTCTGAAGAAGAAAAACAATTGTACAGGTGTTACCTGCTAGGAATGACAATTTTCAAATATCCATAATTTTCTGCTCAAGACTCAGAATTGAGCATGGAAGCAGGTGTCGGAAAGGTCTTGAACAATAGAATATAACTACTCACTTAGAAAATTGACCTGGCAGAGAATTTTCAGGGAAATCAGAGGAAAGAATTATGATGCATCATGGAACTAGAATTGAGCATAATTTCCTGAATTTATTAAAACAATCAACCTAACAAGTTCTGTTGGTTGCACATTTTGCAGAGTTAACAACTGTTAGATCAGAACAGGATCAACATAGAGTGCAGAGGGATGGAAGATACATAGGGGGCGTACAACCAAGAAGACGAGATCAGATGGATGGATGTCCATATGGGTAATAAAGGTACAAACTCAAATGGACATGGAGAAGGAAAGGAAGAAAGAAGGAACTTGGTAGAGACCATTAAAAATTTGCAAAAGGATGTCTGAAGTGATAAAGTTGATAATGAAAGGCTTATGAAAGCCAAGGAGCAGCAGGAGGACTTCAACATAAAGTTAATGCATAGATTGGATATAATAGAAAAGAAAATAGATAAGGAGAATGGCTCAAGCAAATCAAGATGTGACAAGTCTCCCAATGAGAAAGGAAGAACAAGAAGTGTTAACATACATCACCATCACTCCCCAAGGCATTCCAATAGGAGAGCACCCAGTATCTCAAGTCCATCACCCGTGAGGAAGCATAAGAAGAGGTCTGGGGTGGATGAGTTACAAGGAGAAATGAACAAAATCAAGCCTCATACATTTGATGGCAAGCATAAGAAGGATGAAGATGCAGAGACATGGTTGTTGGGCATGTTAAAGTGTTTTCAATTACATAATTACTCTTCACACGCAGAAGGAAGAATTTCCATCTACCAGCTCAAGGGAAATGCATCCATGTGGTGGGACCAATTTTTGCAAGTGAAACATATTAAAGAGAAAAATGTTACTTGCAAGGAATTCAATAAGTATTTTCAAAAGAAATACTTGACTAAGAGATACTATGACAATAAAGTGAAGGAGTTCTTTGAACTCAAGCTTGGGAGTATGACCATAGATGAGTATGAAAGAAGGTTTTTAGAACTGCTAAAGTATGTTTCTTTCATCAAGGATGAGACAATTAAGATTCAGAGGTGTTTGAGTGGGCTGCCATCATTCATTAGTGACACGATACAATATGATGATCCCAAAACATTGGAGGTGACCATAAGGCAAGCTAAATGCCTATATGATCAACATAAATGAAAGCCAACTTTCCAAAAATCTTGGGAAGACAAGAAGAAATACAAGATGGAACAAAGGAAGAAGGGGACTAAGCCAACATTATTTAGAAATAATCCTCAGGGACAACCAGCTTCTAGAGAACCATAACGATTGAGACATGGGGGCAAATGCCAAGACAACCACCTATTTAATGTTGGGGTTGTAAGGAATATCATATGTATAAAGATTGTCCCCACAAGGGTGAAAAGGTGATGATTATTCACAATGTACAACAAGAAGAAACAATGGAGGACATGGGGATAAGTGTACCTAGGATCTATGCAGCCCTGGACAACAAGCAAGCAAAGTTTCAGTCAAATATGATTGAAGTGGAAGGTATGATCAACAACCAAACCATTTCTATTTTAATTGATTTAGGAGCAAGTCATAGTTATATAGATCCTAAGATGGTGGAAAGATTGCATTTTCCAAGAAGCAAGCATGGAAAATCTTGGCTGGTGCAACTGGCTACCAAAGCCAAAAAAAGAGTTAATGAGATGGTTTAGTCATGTCGAGTAGACATGAATGGACTGAGCACCATTGCATATTTGAACATCTTGCCTTTAGGTTTATATGACTGTGTAATTGGTATGGATTGGTTGGACCAACACCATGCTATCGTAGACAATTATAATACAACATTTACTTGATGAGATGAGGAAGGGAACCTAAGGACAATATAGGGAATTCCCAGGGCAATAACTGTAAGAGAAATCTCGGCATTGCAACTGAAGAAAATTTATAGGAAAGGGTGTCAAATATTTTCAACTCATATGGAAGAGACACCTAAAGATATGGTGTCAAATATTGAAGATTATGCAGTCCCAAAAGAGTTTGAGGATGTATTTAAAGAAATACCATGATTACCCCCTAAAAGAGATATTGATTTCTCCATCAATTTGATGCCTAAAGAAGCTCCAATATCCAAGACCCCTTACATGATGAGTACACCAGAATTAAAGGAGTTGCAAATGCAACTTGAAGAGCTTCTGAAGAAGGGGTATATAAGCCCAATTGTGTCACCTTAGGGTGCTCCAGTATTATTTGTGAAGAAGAAGGATGGAACATTGAGACTTTGTATTGACTTCAGGCAATTGAGCAAGGTAACTGCAAAGAAAAAGTATGCTTTGCCAAGGATCGATGACCTCTTTGATCAGTTGAATAATGCAAAAATATTCTCCAAGATTGATCTCAGGTCAGGTTATCATCAGGTAAGAATTAAAGAAGAAGACATCAACAAGGTTGCTTTCAGAACAAGGTATGAGTATTATGAGTTCACAATGGTGCCATCTGGGTTATCAAATGCACCAGTTGTCTTCATGTGTTTAATGAATGGTATTTTCATATAATACTTAAATAAATTTGTCATTGTCTTTTTGGATGACATTTTTATATATTCTAATTCAAAAGAAGAGCATGAGAAACATTTGAGGATGGTACTACATGTATTAAGGGAGCATCAGTTGTATGCCAAATTGAGCAAGTGCTCATTTTGTCATAAGCAAATTCATTATCTGGGACATATCATATTAGAGGAAGGGATATCAGTGGATCCTAAAAATATTGAGGCCTTTAGAGGATGATCAACACCAAAGAATGTGATAGAAGTCAAATCATTCATGGGCCTCGCAGGCTACTATAGAAGATTTATTGAGGGATTCTCAAAGATTGCACACCCGATCACTTCCTTGTAAAAGAAGGGAATGAAGTTTCAGTGAACATTGGAGTCTGAAAAGAGTTTCCAACACTTGAAGCAATTATTAATAGGTGATCCAATACTAAGGATTGTTTATCCAAATGAAGACTTCATTTTATGTACTGATGCATGGAGTCCTCAGTTAAAGAGGATATGTTGTATGTTATGAATCAAGGAAGTTGAAGGAGCATGAAAGGCACTATGTTACTCATGATTTGGGGTTGGCAGCTATATGGCATGCCTTGAAGATGTGGAGACACTACCTCATGGCGAAAAGGTTTGAGTTGAGGACAAACCATCATGGTCTGAAATATTTATTTGAACAACCAACTCTAAATGCCAGACAAAGCATGAGGTCAAAATTTCTCAGTGAATATGACTTTGATATAAAGCATATCAAAGGGAAAGAGAACAAGGTGGTCGATGCATTCAACATAAGAGTGCATGAGTTGTATGCTACAACCATTAGCATGTACCAATCATATTTGAAAGATAGAATCTTATAGGTTGCAAAATCAGATTTGCAATACATGGAAATAATAACAAAATTACAACAAGGTATTTTGCAGCAGAAAAATGAAGACTACAAGCTGGGGAATGATGAAATTCTCATGAACAGAGGTAGAATTTATGTATCGAATTCCCAGGAATTGAAAAATATGATATTCAAAGAGATGCATAATGTACCTTATGTTGGGCACCTAGGGTATCGGAAAACCATTGCAGCTGTCAAGAGATAATATTATTGGCCAGGCATGAAGAAGGAAGTTGTTGAGTGCATTGCCAAATGTTTGGAATGTCAAAAAGTCAAGGCTGAGCATAGACACATAGCTGGTTTGCTACAACCATTACCCATTCCTGAGTGAAAATGGGAAGTTGTAACAATGGATTTCATCACCAAGCTGCCCAGAACAAACAAACAACATGATTCTATCATGGTAGTGGTGGACAAGCTTACTAAAGCTGCCCATTTTATTCCAATGAAGCTCACTCACAAGGCAACCAACATTGTTAATATTTATATGAGAGAAATTGCTCGAGTGCATGGTATACCCAAGACAATTGTGTCTGACAGAGATCCAAAGTTTACATCACATTTCTGGAAAGGATTATTTAAATGATTTGGAACGAATTTGAATTTTATCATAGCTTATCATCCAGAATTTGATGGATGAAAAGAGAGGGTGAATCAAGTGATTGAGGATATGTTGAGGATGTATGTGATGGATACACCATCAAAATGGGAAGACTACCTACACTTGGTAGAGTTTTCTTATAACAATGGGTACCAATCATCTCGAAAGATGAGCCCATTTGAGACACTTTATGGCAGAAGGTGCAACACACCTGTAAGCTAGGACAACCCAACATATAGAGCAATGGTTGGGTCAGATTTACTTAGGGAAATGGAAGAGAAGATGTCTAAAATAAAAGATAATTTAAAGGATGCACAAGACATGAAGAGAAGTTATGTTGATAAGGGGAGAACTCACAAGGAGTTTAAAGTGGGTGATCATGTATTCTTGAAAGTAAAAGCCAACAAAAGTTCCATGAACTTGGGAAATTGTTCAAAATTGGTAGCTTGTTATTGTGGACCGTTTGAAATCCTGGAGAGGCTTGGGCCTGTAGCATAGATGCTTGCATTACCTGCATCAATGTCTATTCATAATGTATTCCATGTATCATTGCTCAAAAAGTATGTACCCGATGCTAATCATGTTATTGATTGGAATGTGATTCAGGTGGAGCAAGAAGGCACTTTTCAGGTGCATCTGGTGTGCATACAGGACTGAAAGATCAAGCAGCTCTGGAATCAAGCCATAGAGCTAGTAAAGGTCCAATGTACCTAGTACGATCCTGAGGATTAACTTGGAAGCACAAGGATGCTATGCAGGCATAATACCCACATGTTTTTGAAGGTTTTTTGAAATTTTGGTGGTAAATGTGTATATATATATTGCACTGAGGATAGTGCATAAATAAGCGGAGGGGGATGTAACACCCCAAGACCAAGCCCCAATTGTAAATGCAAATATGTTTTATAGGTTGGTGAGCGAGGATATTATAGGCCAAAAGGCGTATGTGATTATTAGGGCGGAATGCCTAGATGCTAAAGGCCAGTGAGCCTATTTTTGTATATGTAAACACTCGTATCATTAATAAAACACATCGCTACATGTAGACCAACCACGATAAAGAGTATGGGGGACTAAACTCCATTGGGAAGGCAAAGGGAGGGCTAAGAGCCTAGAAAGGGGGCTAAGCTAGAGGGCCTAATGCCAAAGGAATATTATAATATTATTCCTAAGGACTAAGGTATGGATATAGCTTATGTTATCCTAAGTTCTTATGGGAAGAGAATGAAATACAAGTGGAGAGAAATGAGCTTCTGGAAGGCCATGTGTCATCAAGGGAAAATACAAATAAATGTGGGGGATTCACCATTCATGGGGACGATTCTTCCCATTCACGAGTCAATCCATTCTCTCCATCACTGGACCTCTCCCTCTTGCACGCACGCCTTGAGTAGTAATCGTACCCTTCCTGTTATGCACAACGCACATGTACCTTACCTGAGCTCCTGTTGTACCTTACCTGAGCCAGTACTACACCTTCTCTGAAGTTTGTTGCTGCCATCACCAACACTCTACCCTAAATGTTGCTGCTGCCATCACCATTCTTTGCCTGGACGTCGTGTTGCCATCACTTGTTCCATACCCAGATTTTGTTGATGCCTTCACATGAGCCTGTACCTGGTTGACTTAAGAGCTGGACTGAAGAAGCGGGTTGTCAGGCCCGTGGATTGAAGAAGCGGGTTGTTAGGCCTGTGAGCAACTCTCTCCAGGAGAGAGAATTGCTGGGAATTGATTTCTCGAGGGAGCCCAACTGCAACTACAGTGCTTTGAGACTTCCTGTCCGGCCTGTTGCTGAAGCCCTGGAAGGGAAGTGGGGCAACCGACAGACTATTGAGCAGAGAAGGGGCACACTTCCTGGGGTGGGACATGCATGTGGGGAATGAGAGACTGTGAGTTGTTAGTTTGAGTAGGCACTTGACAGAGTTGTTCCTGATCTCTGAGATACATCAACCTAGCTAGGAATCCCTTTACCCGGTGGAGTTTAGTCCCAACTCAGGGGTGACCCACTGTTAAGAGTTCTGAGCAGCGTGGTCTAAGGTTGGGAGGATCGTGGAAGGTCTGCACGCAGTTGGTGGTCTTATATAAAAGATAAGTATCAATTGTGTGTTAATTTATATGCTATGTATTTATACATGCGTTTATTTTTATGGGTTTATCTTGTGTATGCTGCATGTGTATTCCTACTGTTATTTCCACATGAATTTGTGTATTGCATAATACATTTCTCTCTCTCTCTCTCTCTCTCTCTCTCT
>ML828256.1:9646-24546 GCA_009831015.1 Picea engelmannii
TTTCTCTATATATGCCATGAGGAGAGCCATGTTGCAAGAGATATCAATTGCTTGTTCTTCAAACCTCACAAGTCTCTTTTGTTATAGACCAAGGGTTCTTATGAGTACATTCATATACCATGTTTAGGGTTCTATGACTTCTTTCTTAACCGAATTCCTAGATATTGTAACTTCCCATGAAAACCCAAAATAAAACTACTATAATACCAATACAATCTATTAAATTCCATGGATATTCCATTGGACTAGTTTGTTGCAATAGACTATTCAACTTATTTCCTTAGATCCTAGATTCATTATCACTAGCTTAATGATCAAAATTATAGAAATAATTGAAACCCAAAAATGAAAGAACAAGAAATTAAAAACAAAAATATCACAAATGAACATAAGACGTGACATGCGAAACTTGACCTAAAATAAAACTAACTAGAAGATGAGGCCTATGCTCTTCTCTCTTTTCTTTAGTTATCAAAATGAAAATACAAAGAGATGGGCACTCACCATGGAGTTTCTTTTGAAACTTTGTTGTTGGCACTTGACCAAGTTTTGAGGATCCTTGGTCATGTTCGACCTAGTTTTGGACTTCGAGAAGCTGTCGAAGGCGGAGCACAAGTCGAAGAAGAGATCGCGCGATCTCAGCCCTTTTTTAGGGCACTTTTGGGTTTTGGTCTTATGTAACGGGTATGGGGATGTTGGCCCATGGGTTTACCCATGTTTAGGCCCTTTTGTAATGTATAAATAGATGTATAGGCGATGTAAGAAGTAGCTAGCTAGATACCTTGCTAAGTGCTAGAGCAAGATATGCATCTATGTGATATTGTGCTAAGTGCAAGTGATAATTGTACATGATTTGTGCATACGGTGCGAAGCTTGCAAGGCTAAGTGAAAGTGACCGTGTAAAGGATTTGTGCTGTAATCTAGCTCGCGGAAGGAGGATCTAGCAGAGTGTAGGTAGATATCCTGTCCTATACGAAGTAGGATCTCGTGGCTCCGTGCATGTAGAAGATTGACATAAGACAATAATAAAAAAGAAGAGTTGGTGGATGTAGCCCCAGGCAGGGGGTGGACCACGTATATCCTGTGTTGTGGTTGCTTTGTGTATTATGCTTGCTTTGTGCATTATGGTTGCTTTATTGCTCATATAGTTGATGCTTAGTATAATGGTGTATGCTTAGATGAATATGATAGCTTAGTGCTTAATGACATGAATAAGATGCTAGATCTGATATGTGTTGATATGTTTAGTACTTGAATACATGAGATCTGGATGAATACTAGGAAGATATGTAATTAGGGTTTTATCTGCGAAGTGAATACTGTGAACTATAAACTACTAAGTGCTCTGTTAAGGTGTTGTAATCACAGATCTGTGTCCCAGCTAAGGTTGCATATGTCCGAGTCCTGCAACCACCCATGCCTCTACCTCAGGTGAGATTTCATCTGCTTCACAGGTGTTGCCGAAAGGGTCAGTAGTTAGGGTTTTGTTGGTGCGCTGCTGAAGCATTGAACCCTGGGTCTGCCCTTGTGCCAACAAATGGTTTCGTTGCCCGGAACTGAAACTGTGATTTCTGGGAACCGAGGAAAAGAAAGAAATCTTTGTGCATAGGTCTGTTGCTTTAGTACTTGATTTTTGAAGCTCTGTGCTAAGAAGGGGAGTCCGATCTGAAGAAAGCGGTAAGATCTTGAAACTTTGTGCTTTGAGAAAGGTAAGAATAGTGAATTTTTTTAGATCTGAAAGTTTTGTGCTCTGCTGAAAGGTAAGATTTTTTATTTCAAAAGTATGGATCTAGGTATGATTGATAAATTTTGTCCTAGTTTGAAAACTAGGGCACAATTGGAAGAAAGAAGATTTGATATGAGTAGATCTAATAGAAATAATGAGAAATATATTATTCCTATGCACAGAAATAATGTTTGGACTGACAGATGGATGCAGGATCCTAGGAAATTTTTTTTGTAGGTTAGTTACTATGATCCTAGTGCGCAGTACAAGAAAGGATGGGCATCATTTAAGAGAAAGAGAGGATTATCTCTTTGTTATAGTTGCAGAAGACCAAGCCATCTTGCTAAGGATTTCCCTGATAGAAGATCTAGTTGTCTTTGTTGTAAATCTATGTACCATGAAGTTTTGGATTGCCCTAGAATGATTGCTAAAGTTGAGAGAATGAATATGAGCCAAGAAAACCCTAAGGAAGACCAAGAAACTAAGAATAAGACATAACCCCAGAAAGAATCAGAGAATGTATTGCTACAAATGAAAGAAACCCTGAATAATCACAAAGATATTCAAAGAAAAAGAGTTTATACAAGCAAGAATATGAGGCTTCGACATAGACTGTATTCTAGACGAGGAAACATAGGTGAATATCATGACATAAGTTACTTGGGAAATTTTGGGAAGGCCTGTTATGGTTCCTTCATTGGGAGGAATAATATTATTTAGAGGAAAACTGATCACCCTATGTGGAAGGCTTACCCAGACCTCTATGCGTGCTCATGGAACTTCGACAGAGGAAGAATTTGAGGTTGTTAAATTCATTGAGAATAGTGCCCCATTTGCTATGTTATTAGGAAAAACCTCGATTGAGAAAGACTAGATCCGGAGAAAAGAAGAAGAAGCTCTTGAACTAAAAAAACAAGAATTAAAAGATTTCATGACTAGGAGAATAATGCACTTATTGAAAGAACAAGAAGACCAGTCGAATCTACGGAGGACCAGAGATATGGATGTCGAAGTTGAAAGAACACAAGAAGACTTGAAACACCTGTCTATACAAGAGAGTAGAGCACCTACCAGAGAAGAAGTATTGGCTTTAAACCCTATGAAAGACCATCAACAACGCGAAGTTACTATGCCAAGAGGAGATAAGAATCAGAATGGGAAGAGGAACCTAGTAACACAGATCATAGGGATGAAGGCTAGAAAACTCAACAAGAAGAAAGCAAAGCTAGAAAAATTGCACGAAGCTTCGGAAAGAACTTCGCAGAAGGAAAGTCTCCAGAATTTGAACTTCGCTGGAATATCAGAACAACTCAGATTGACACTTTTCCATGGCGAAGTGATATAACCGTTGGAGGCATTATGACCATTAGACCGATGCTCCCAAATGGATAGAAAGCAGTTATGTCCTTGAAAGGTCGCCATCAGACCGTTGGAAGTGCGCCGTAACAGACATAACTGCATTGATGAAGGCTTCTTGTTTGTTGTAAGGATCTGTTACATCACCGTCTATGTATCTCGTTGAGCGTTGCACTGAGAACACTTTTTCAAATTGTGATTATCCGAGTTCACAAAGAACCAGTTGATTTCACGCAGTGATCATTTGAGACCTTACAATCCACTCTGTTGCATTGAGTACTTGTTTATCAGTCTGAGATATCTAATCTCGAGCGTGGATGTCGGACGAGCTCAATGCTATGGAGAATTCGGTAGAGGAAGTTTTAATTGATCTAATGGCAGAGAGAGTGATGTCTGTAGGAGTTCAAACCTCATTAATGAGAGGAGTGCAAGCCTCCCCGTCAATTGCTCGTGGATCTAGACCATCCCGCATTGCAGATGAGAAAAGCACCAAGCACAGAGATGACTTAGCGAATGTGAATTTAATCTCGTCCATTTTGCCCGATTACATTCCACTTCTAGCCGACATGGTGAATCGTGACTGTGTCCCAAGGGATTTAGACTACACAATCATCACGACGTACCTCCCGAAGGGGATACACGCAGTTAGATCGCAGTTGGAGAGGATTCCAACCTTGAAGATCAACGACTATAATATAGGGGACTGCAAGACCTACGACATGCTCACACCTCACAAGTACCTGACTAAGATGAAGGGAAAGAGATCGAAGATCATTCCCCAGCCATGGACCATGAACATCGCGTAGTCCACTATCCTTAACGTCATGAAAATTTCACACTTTGGAAGGCACCAGGAGGTTAACGCGTGCGTTAAGCTTCTGTTGTCATGCTTCCACAACGGTTATTTATGGTTAGATAGGTGTATTACCGTCGATCTGACGCCAATCCATAGGATCAATGGATTGAGCATGTAGGGACCCGATCCATAGGAATTTTACCTAGGGAAGGCTCCAGATTGTGCCCTGGCACAGAGAATTAAAGACACCTATGGCGATGTAGAGAAGGGGACATGAGGCTATAAGGTAGCCTCCATTCAGAATGACATAGTGCACCTTGCTTGCCAGTTGATTGCTGGTAAGCTAGTCTGAAAGAAAAGACCCACGCAGGTCATAGGTTTTGTTGTTGACCTCACATGAAAGTGGGTAGAGGGATTATAGATGAATTGGGCAAAGTACTTAGTAAACCAACTAGAAGTAGATTGCTGCGAAGCTCAGGATCAGGGCTGTGAGTTCCACTTTAGTTAGCTACTGATCCTCATCGCATTTACAACTTGGGAGATGCCGGAAGGTATGACTTTCACGGACATCGAGCCGTTTGAGCCACTTGCTACGAAGTTCACCATGCTCTGGTATTAGAACGATATGGGAAAACAATGGTAGTCGAAAAAAATATTCAATACCTACTACCTACATCTGAAAAGGGATATCGAATCGTTTCCCTGTATGACATCAAACACTTTGGACAGGTTCAGGCCCTTGATGAAGTTCCATGTAGATAGGCATTTCATATATATCACCACGCACGTAGATGAGAATAAAGAAGAGCTTCAGTCATACTATAAGATCGCTGAGGAGGACCTGGAATAAATCACTAAGGAATGGCCTGCAGAGTTCCTTATACTAGTCGGCAAGGTAGAATTGTCCGACCCAAACCTCATTGGAAGCCCGATAGTTACCCACGAGGAGAATAATGCACCCAACAGTAGCAGAAGGAAGAAGAAAGAAGATGTACAGGAACTGAGCAATTCCTCATAAGAGATTGCTTCAGATTCACCTAACGGAGGAGGAGGTGACGAAGTGGACAAAGAAGAGAAAGAAGAGAAATAAAGGGAAGAAGATAAGAAGGAGAAAGGAAAGGTAACACCGCCACAGAACACCCCTGATGACGCAGATCCATTGAAGAAAAGGAAGGTTTCCCCCACGAAACCTACATCGCGAAAGAAGTCCAAAGCAAGCAAGTCGAAGCCTCAGAATGTACTCACATTTGATGACTTCAACTTCATTATCACAGTTGTATCAGACACCTTAGAAGACATTTTGCAGAGAACATAAGCAAAAAAGGAGGCTATGTATGATAGAATTGAGGCAGAACCCAGAGGGGTACAACATGCCCTTCAATCCAGTCGTGCAACGTCTACTGTGCCCCCACCCTCAGATGAGATAGAGTTGGGAGACGAGCCTACCCAACTCCGTAGAATAGTTGATGTGATCGAAGCTTGCCATCGTCACGCCCAGGAAAAGAAAGAACAGGCCACAGTGGCCCTGAAGCAAGCACAAGAGGAAGTAATAGAGCAACACAGGGTTGCGCAATAGGATAATGATGCCCTCCAAACTAAGTTTGAAGAAGATAGAGAGCAAATCCAGCGGGAGAAATAACAGTTTCTCGCAGAGCAAGTTGGAGTAAAATAAGAAGTCAACATATCTCTTCGCTCTGTGACAGGCTTAGAGCAAAAGAAGGAAGCCCCAGTGGAACATCAAGTAGCAGAACTTGCTGAAGCCATCCAACAACTTCAACAGAGAATCGTAGACTTAGAGCTACAAACAGTGCCAACCACCCCGTAGGAAGTGCGAGACCAAAGAGAATCCATTGCCCGGAGCACACTTGAGAGGATTAGAGAATTAGCTTTGGAATGTAAACAACTAAGTGATTGCAGTGCACAGACTTATGAGCAAATCACTGAAGACCCTGAACTGAAGACACTGGATTCACATCTCCAGGAGGAAAAGAAGCAAGCAACGACAATATAGGCGCAGTTGAAGCTCCTGTCAGCAGTTGAGAGGATGAAGAGATCTCAGGAACAATGCACTGCTCAACAATAGGTCCATGCCATTCAGAGCAGAGTAATGGAAGTGACTCAGAGACTCCAACCAATTCAGGATGAATCTTGCCAACTATTTGAGGAAATTGAAGGCCGAGGAGAAGAACTGGAGCAAGTAGTCACTGTAGTCAAACAACGCTTAGAGGGACCTGTCAATGAAGTAGTTATTCAAGAGTTCACTGAGAAGGAGGCCTTGGTGCAGCGGTAGGTCGAAGCAGCTCGAGCCAAGCTCAAGGATTTTGAGACAGAGTTACTTAGATAAGAGTGACTCAAGATGAGTCACAGGTGAGTGTTGAGGGCCCGTTGGCCCTTGACCAAGTTTTGAGGATCCTTGGTCATGTTTGACCTAGTTTGGGACTTCGACAGGCTGTTGAATGCGAAGCGCAAGTTGAAGCGGAGATCACGGGATCTCGACCCCTTTTTAGGGAACTTTTGGGTTTTGGTCTTATGTAATGGGTATGGGGATGTTGGCCCATGGGTTTACCCATGTTTAGGCCCTTTTGTAATGTATAAATAAATGTCTAGGTGATGTAAGAAGTAGCTAGCTGGATACCTTGCTAAGTGCTAGAGAAAGATATGCATCTGTGTGATATTGTGCTAGTGCAAGTGATAGTTTTACATGATTTGTGCATACGGTGCGAAGCTTGCAAGGCTAAGTGCAAGTGACTATAAGAGACTATGTAAAGGATTTGTGCTATAATCTAGCTCGGGGAAGGAGGATCTAGCGGAGTGCACACAGATCTACTGTCCTATGCAGAGTAGGATCTTGTGGCTTCGTGCATGTAGAAGATTGATATAAGAAAATAATAAAGAAGAAGAGTTGGTGGATGTAGCCCCAGGTAGGGGGTGAACCACGTATATCCTTTGTTGTGGTTGCTTTGTGTACTATGATTTCTTTGTGCATTATGGTTTCTTTATTTTTCATATAGTTGATGCTTAGTATAATGGTGTATGCTTAGATGAATATGATAGCTTAGTGATTAATGACATGAATAAGATGATATATATGATCTGTGTTGATATGTGTAGTACTTGAATACATGAGATTTGGATGAATACTGCGAAGATCTGTAATTAGGGTTTTGTTTGCGAAGTGAATATTGTGAACTATAAACTGCTAAGTTCTCTGTTAAGGTGTTGTAATCACAGATCTGTGTCCCAGCTAAGGTTGCATACATCTGATTCCTGCAACCACCCCTACCTCTACCTTGGGTGAGACTTCATCTGCTTCGCAGTTGTTTCCGAGAGGGGTGGTAGTTAGGGTTTTTTTGGTGTGTTGCTGAAGCATTGAACCCTGGGTCTGCCCCTGTGCCAACATTTGTCTTGAAATGTTTTTATAATATAGTGTTCCTCTTCTGCTATTCTCTCAAATCCCACTCCTAGGTTCTCTACTCAACTATGGAACAAGTACAATGATAAAGGAATGGAACCCCCTCTCTTCCTAGTGGCCCAATATTTAACATATCTCGATGACTATCTAGGTTTAGGGTTAGTTTTTTCTCATCTCTCAACCCTTAATTTGTGTTAGGGTTTAGATCCTATAAAATATTCTTGAAATATCACATGTGACTAGCCCCACATGTGTGAAAAATGGGGGTTGATATCGCATCCACTTGGTACCTTCGATTCATCGTGGGTCCTACCAACTCCCTTGGTAAGTGTTGTCAAGGGGAGCGATGTCAGGGTGACATAGGTGCTAGCATCACAACTAGCGTGTCATGAGGAGGATAGGTGTCATAACTTGGATGGATGAACCAAGTGGTTTTTGATGATGTGTACACCACGTTAAGTCCACCTTGAGGGGTTGGCCCATGACTCGATATGAACACCACGTGTCTAGCCAACATGAAAACAAACATGTCCCAAAGCACGACAGGTGTCAAAACCTAGTTTTTGAAGAGGACAAAGATGGGCCCCTGTTGGGCTTAGAATATTTGGATTGTCACAATTATTTGTCGATCGTTGGATCTTAGGGTGGAAATATCTCCACTGTAAATATGTAGGTACCTAGGAAAGGCCATAGTCATCGTGGTAATCCCCCCACAGTCACCTCTCTAGGTACCTAGGAAAGGCCATTGAAGTTACCAACTCACAGTCAACTTTCAGGTGGGTACAAACGACAGTTGGGATCGAACATATGGGCATGATATCAAAGTATGAAGCTATTCAAGAGAACTAAATACAAGTGGATCACTAAGACTATAGAGGACTCCAAACGGATTTAGAGTTTACGAACCATCGAGACCAAATGAAACCAATGGTTTCTCAAGAAAAACCCCCAATATACACTCTTTCTGCTATGATTGGTCATGCTTTGGAGGGGTAATCTCTGGTGCTCTTCTGCACATGACCTTGTGTTTAGCCCCTGTGTGAGAGGGGGTTCTTGACTATACTTATACGAAAGTTGGATTTGTACAGTCTTTAGTGCTCTACAATCTGTTTAGTAGTCTTGGACAATTTACTCACTTTACCTAGTCCAAAGACCCTAATCCCGTGCTATTGTTGGTGTGCTAAAACCAAAAAATGTTCTAGTTGATTTTGTTAGTGCGTGGTCGATTTTAATGGATTTTTACTCAAAGGGTTCATGGAGATGAAACTGATGATGTGAGAGAGACTCGACTCCAATAGAATGCAAAATAATGAGACACAGTTCATTCTTTTCGATGAATTCTATGTATGGGAAGGAGAAGAGTTCTATTCTTCTTAACACAAGAAAGCACTCAAAACAACACAAATTTCAATTTATGGGATCAATATGATGCCAAACTACCAAGAAAATGTTTCTGAAAACCAAAATGCACATGCAAAACTAGCTCTTTTTTCAAACATAAACCGAAACAAAATTTCTAATGAATGCAAACAGTTTCTTCGTTTGATTATGTATGCAAGGAGATATGCAAACTTTTTTCGCTTCTTAACTTTCAAGTGAAATGAAAGATATCTATGCTTGACACAAATAAGTACGAGGCAAAAACACAATCAAACAAAGAACACTCAAAATGATGAGAACTAAAATAAAACAAGTAGGAGATAACCTGTTCAATCCAGAACTCAAAGATACAAAAGAGAAAGAAGACAAGCACTCATGAAAATCCTCAAAACACGAGCAACATGAAACAATGTTCAAGACTGGGTTGTGGCAAACAAGAGAGTTCTAATCATCCAGAAAAGAGAGATGTTTCAATGAAGACAAAAAGGCTCAATACCAAGAAACCTTTGCAAACCCTAGTTGATAAAATGTCCTAAACAAATAAGCAATCTGAAAGATTTGCGAGACGAATATCAGAGAACTGAAAGGAAGGATGAACCAAGGGATCTTGTTGACCCAATGGGATCACAACTGGAAGAAAATTTCAAACTCAAAGAAGAAACATAAATGAGTTATAACTATCAAATTCTCAAGCAAACAAAGTCAAAGACAATTAGGAGTATCTGAGCAAAAATCCCCTCAAAAGAAGACTGCGCAAAATCAAGCAGAAACATGCAAAAAATCATAAAATAGGAGACTAGCGCCCATGTTCTCAAAGGGACAGAGCAACATGGCACCCTGGCTTACACTGTAGGGGAGCACCAATCAAGTAGATGGTGCCCTGGTGTGAGCTGCAGGGGAGTGCCACTTTTCTGAAAAGTTCAAAAAATTGCTCAAAAAGGATAAAAACTCAAGAAAACCAATCAATGACTATGTGATCTCTTCAATGAGGAAGAGGGAAGAGGAAATAGATCATAATCAAGCACCAAACAAGATCTAATGATAGGAAAAGGATTCAGATGATTCAAGGAAAGACTAGTCAAAGTTGATCCCCAGTGGAGTCACCAATTTCTTTTATGGAATGTTTTCCTGCAGACCGGTGAAACTTACCTTGGATTACCATGCCCCTATACCAAGACATAAACACTACACATGGACTCTAACATCCATTTAAACACATTTTAACCAATCATAAAGAGAGAGGGAGAAAAAGCATGACTTACCCTTTTACGAAGTTTGTCCTCGCTTCTTCCAATCTGCGAGCTTGATCTTCAAATCCCCTGACGCAACTTGATACCCGGAATAGGAAACAAAGAGAAACAACCATCTCCTACTCTAGTTTATTAGGTAAAACAAATTCATCTATGAAGACTAAAGCAACAATAGACGAGCATATGCAAGAATACAAAAACTTGAAGGAAATATGCCAAGTACATTCAATGAGAACCAAAAAGAGAATACTTACAAACCACGATTTATGCTGCAATAGCCTCTCCAAGCTCTCCTCGTCCAACCCCTTGCACGAATATACCAAGATCAAAATGATGATACTTTAACTAATTACCTCCCCCTTCACCATGGAAATACCTTCAATATATAGGTTTGAGAGGCACAACCACCATGAGAACATGAAGGATATAGTTGAGGATATGACTCCTTGAGGTTTGGATCAGACCCTAAGGTGAAGCCATAGCATGGGGGGTCGAGCATAACCAACCCCATCTTGAGAGAGTTGACCCATAGAATAAGGTGGAGAATCCCCCTTTTCGCTCAACAAGGATGGTGCTCTGCTAGAGTGAGAGACATGGTGCCATGGCTCTCCCTTAACAAGGAAGGGGGAGCACTGGTGCTCCCTAAACACTACTAGGGGGGAACCACCCTTCTAGATTTCTCTAAATTGGTCGAATTTTCCAAGAAAAATATGTCTTTTTGTTGTCAAATGATGGGGCTTCTTCTGCCAACATGACTTAGGGATTGTGACAATTGTTATTATGGTTTCAAGGGGTTGTGACACTCAAAAAAGATAATGTGACACTTGGTAAGGTGAATACAACACTTGCAACAATGCATGCAACACTTAACAAGGTGCATACATCGCATTGTGACACTTGCAATAGTTAGGGTGAGATACCTAGGTGTGAAATTTTGGTGTGTAACACACGTGTCAAGCCAGGTGGCAGATTTGGGTAGGGCCATGTGTCCTGGGTGCCAAATCATATGTTACGTGGGGTCCCACTTAAGCAAAGCTAAGAGGGAGAGTGACATCATGTTAACGAGGAATGCCAACGTATCCCAGAGGTTGACACGTGTCATTCTGTAATTTGTAGGAGGGATCGAGGGTGAGTCCATGTCGGTTTGTACCTTGGGACAGGTACCTTAAATATTAACCTTCATATCTATAGGTTGAGAGATATCAACCATTCATCGGAGGGGTGCCAGTCGTTGTGAGTTGCGGTCCTTGAGGAAATGCACTCCGATGGGAGGTACCCCGAGGAATGATCTGAACCATTGATTGAAGGGTGGACATGACGTGGTCTTAGCCATCGATTCGTCGTGGGTCCTACCAGCTCCCTTGGTAAGTTTTGGCAAGGGGAGTGATGTCAGGGTGACATAGGTGCTAGCATCACGACTAACGTGTCATGAGGAGGATAGGTGTCATCAAGTGGATGGATGATCCAAGTGCTTTGTGATGATGTGTACACCACTTCAATTCCACGTGGGGGTTCACATGTCGAGTGAAGGTTATGCCATGTGTCATGGTCATTTATAACCTTGAGGGGGCGGCCCATGACTCGATATGAGCACTATGTGTCTAGCCAACATGACAACTAGCATGTCCCAAAGAACGATAAGTGTTGAAACCTAGTTTTTTAAGAGGACAAAGATGGGCCCTTGTTGGGATTAGAATATTTGTATTGTGACCATTAATTGTCGATCGTTGGATCTTAGGGTGGATATATCTCAACCATTGATTAGAGGGTACTGCCATTAGAATGTCAGAGTGCAGGGTTACTAGGGGACTATGACGAAGGGACTCTGATAGGTGATTTGGGCCATAGATCAATGAATAGGTGATATTCAATATCATTCATGGATCATCATGGGTCCCACCAATTTTATTAATGTGACAATGAGAAGGAGGGAGTTAGACGACATGCAAGTTAGAGACTCATAAGAAATCGAGACAATTGATTTCCCAACTATGAGGACTGCCAAATCTATCGGAGTGTATGAGTCGAAGTGGAATGCGAATGTGATGGAGAAAACTTTGATGGAAAAGGAACACATTGAATGAATCCGAGCAGATGATTCGGAGGGCCTGATGGGCCAGGTGGTAGGCACCACATTAACGCCGCTTCATATGGTGCCAATGGCAGGGAGCCATGAAGATGCCATGTGGTAGTGAGATGGCATTTAACTAATGAATTCCTAAGGAAATTTAGAAGGTCATAACTTTTTATCTAGAGATTAGTTCTAAGCATGGTGGCAGTGGTTGGAAACCTCTTGAAGAGAAGATGATGATGATGCCCTCGAGAAGAGCCTTAGGGATGGTTGAGGATAAATGCAATTTTGACACCCCATCCATTAAAAGGGTACTTAGGGGGTCAGGGGTCTTACAATGACCATGGTTGACAATGAATGAGGAAATTTGTCCTTGACCCTAGTTGGACCTTAGTTGAATATGTCGAGTTGCATATCGTTTTGCATGGTGACTTTGTATAACCATGGTGTACCATGGTAAAGTCACATTTTGATTTTCATTATGGCTGACTTATGTTAAATAGTTGCATTCTCAAATATTGACTTTGACTATGTTTGATCATGGTTGACTATGGTTGACCATGACAATGGTTGGTTACTCCTAGAGGTAATGCAACGATGTTGTCCTTAGATGTAAACAGATTTAGGTGTATATACCCGAATCAATTATTGGGAAATAAACGAGCACGATATACTCCCAGCTGTTCTACAATTTTCATTTTTTATGGACGGTGTGTGGGCAAGGTATGCATGGTGGACATTCAACGAGGATGATGGTGTTAAGACTTATGGTGGTGAGGAGTTGAGTAATTACAGGTTACAAAATGCAGATCTTTTCCATATGTTGGTATTGAAATTGATTTACTGAGAATAATTCATTTTCAGCAATTGTGTGTTTAGTCTAATAATCAGTTGTGACCATTTAATATTGTTGTTGGGTTCCTTCCAAATAAATGAAAGAGATTTTATGTTCATAATTTTTTAGCATTTTTAAAAGTTTTCGTTTACTTTTTAACATTTAATCTGTTATTTAATATGATTAAGAAATTACTATGTGATCATCTAATTATCACGTTCAAATAATTAACAAACTTAATTAAAATTACAAACTGTGCTAGTATATATTTGTTTGAATGAAAAATATGTTTCCAAACTATTTTAAAATAAAATTATATATATAATAATTTTGAAATTGTAAAATATAAATATAATTAAATTTCTGCATGATGAAATTTATAAGATAATTAAGAAGTGGTACATAATAAAATGCAAATAAAAATGTCAATATTTTGGGAAAAAATAATTATATGAAATATAAATTTCAAAATAAATAAAGTATTATAAATCTAAAATATATATATATTTTTTATATTTAAAATTTTAATTTTTTTTTATTAAAATAAATTTATATTTATATATTATTAATTTATTTTTTTATATATTAATTTTAATAATCTAAATAAACTAAAAATAATTAAAAACAAATAAAAATTATTATAAATAAAATAATAATAAAGTGCACATAAATCACTCATTGGATGTCAATGAGTTAGATTGAAAAACTATTATAAATAAAATAATAATAAAGTCCACATAAATCACTTAGTTGGATGTCAATGAGTTAGATTGAGTAAAAAAATTTCAAAATGTTCAAAATGACTTGTTAAATAGAAGATTAAAAAACGAAATTGAAAATATAAAGCATCAATTAGAATATTACAAAGTAGGATGGAATGATACAATGGAAATTAAATAAGGTTAAAAAAGGAAATTGAAAATATAAAGTTGCAGATTTTTAATCTTAATAACATAAAATAAGACATGTATGTAATTAGACTTTACTTTATATATATGTAAATATATTTAATAGCATATATGTATTATATTTTAATATTAAATCATCAATTTGATTTTTTAGTGATACTAGCTTAGATTCATCTTAATCTTCTATCAAATTTCAACATGGATCAAACCTCTTTTAGAATGAAAAACTTAAAGAAAATTTTGCTATAACTTTCTCTAAGATGACCACGTATTACAATAGTTTTCTATGCATTTTTATTCCTCTTAAGGTTATCTAGCAATCAGATTCTCTAACACCTACATGAGATGTGAGATGTTTCCTTCCTAGGTATATTTATAGAAAAATACATCATCCAAATACACTATTAAAAATGAATGTAGGTAGGGACTCAATGCATCATTCATTGATTGCATAAATTTATATGGTGTATAATGTAAATCAAAAGGCATGACCAACCATTCATATAGACCTTTTCTTGAAGGAATTCTTGTAAGTGTGTTCTTATTTAATGCATTCTCGTGGTATCTTGAATTGAGATCCAACTTGGTGAAGTACTTGGCATGTTGAAACCAATATAACAAACCATTAATCTTGAGAAGAAGGTGCCAATTCTTGAGTGTGATATTGTTCAAAGATCTATAGTCTATACACATTTTCCAAGTCTCATACTTAGGTAAAATAATGTTAGGTCACCCACAAGGTGAGGTTATTTGTTGAATTAATCCCTATTGTAATATTTGATGCAATTGTTTCTTCACTTTGTGTACTTCTATAATAGGCTATCAATATGTCCCAATATTTGGTAATTGGTAGTAAAACAATGATTGTATTTTGTGCTCCACTTCTTTATTAGGTGGTAACCATTTAGGTTGTTAGAACACGCCTCTGTATTCCTATCTCTTTGGTACATCGCTCCAAGGATGCCTTTACTCTTACTTATTCATCCCATAGTTGATTCTCTCTTAATAAAATAAATACAAATTTTCTACTATAATTGATCAACTTTTTGTCATGGTTACCACTTATCAGAGAGATCCTCAATTTACCTTTGTGTGGACTAATGATAAAAAAATTCCCATCCTTGATTAGGTGACACTAGTTTTCTCTTCTCATGAAGATCAAATCC
>ML828256.1:24844-56659 GCA_009831015.1 Picea engelmannii
TCCTTTCTTATGGCCTATGTTTTCCAGGTACTTTGCTTTCACACCGGCCTCATAAATAGATCTAGGTTTGAAAAGAATCGCTTGTTTCCATGGATGGCTATGTAGACCCCCAAAATACTTGAGAAAAATGTATGTGTTCTTGGGAGATATACATAACATAATATCCATTTTCCTAAAATCAATGGTGTAATCTTACACAATCTGTCGTTACATGTTCCTAAAGTGATGCCAACAAATCCATTGGTCCTGTACATACCCAATAGAGTAGAATTGGGACTTGATGAGGGTTTTAAACACATCCCACTTAGTTATTGTTGGATCACTATCCAAACTAACTGTTTATGCATGTCTTTTCCACTAGGTTAGTGCATCTCCCTCTAGCTAAAGTTATAAGAAAGAAATTGTATTTTTTTGTCTATATTATGGACACTAAAATACACTTTTAATTGTTGCAACCAATGATTCAACTTAACAACATCAATATCACCTTCACATGGTTTCATGTTCACCTTTTCTTCCATTTTAAACAAATGTTGTGAAGAAGTGATGAAACTAGAACTTGGTTTCCATTTCATGGGATATTTTTTTGTCTCCTTTTTTGGGTCTTCACTATCTCTCTATCTTACATCCAATCCAACTTCTAAGTTAATTCCATAAACATCATGAAAGGCCCAAAATTTTTCTCTATATATGCCATGAGGAGAGCCATGTTGCAAGAGAGAGATCAATTGCTTGTTCTTCAAACCTCACAAGTCTCTTTTGTTATAGACAATGGGTTCTTATGAGTACATTCATATACCATGTTTAGGGTTCTACAACTTCTTTCTTAACCAAATTCCTAGATATTGCAACTTCCTATGAAAACCCAAAATAAAACTACTATAATACCAATACAATCTATAAAATTCCATGGATATTCCATTGGACTAGTTTGTTGCAATAGACTATTCAACTTATTTCCTTAGATCCTAGATTCATTATTACTAGCTTAATGATCAAAATTATAGAAATAATTGAAACCCAAAAATGAAAGAACAAGAGATTAAAAACAAAAATATCACAAATGAACATAAGACATGACATGCAAAACTTGATCTAAGACAAAAACTAACTAGAAGATGAGGCCTATGCTCTTCTCTCTTTTCTTTAGTTATCAAAATGAAAATACAAAGAAAGGGGCACTCACTATGGAGTTTCTTTTGACACTTTGTTGTTGGCACTTGACCAAGTTTTGGGGATCCTTGGTCATGTTTGATCTAGTTTGGGACTTTGAGAGGCTGTCGAAGGCGGAGCGCAAGTTGAAGCGGAGATCACGGGATCTCGACCCCTTTTTAGGGCACTTTTGGGTTTTGGTATTATCTAACGGGTATGGGGATGTTAGCCCATGGGTTTACCCATGTTTAGGCCCTTTTTTAATGTATAAATAGATTTCGAGGCGATCTAAGAAGTAGCTAGCTGGATACCTTGCTAAGTGATAGAGCAAGATATGCATCTGTGTGATATTGTGCTAAGTGCAAGTGATAGTTGTACATGATTTGTGCATACGGTGCGAAGCTTGCAAGGCTAAGTGCAAGTGATTGTGTAAAGGCTTTGTGCTCTAATGTAGCTCGCGGAAGGAGGATCTAGCAGAGTGCAGGTAGATATCCTGTCCTATGCGGAGTAGGATCTCGTGGCTCCATGCATGTAGAATATTGAAAAAAGACAATAATAAAGAAGAAGAGTTGGTGGACATTGCCCCAGGCAGGGGGTGGACCACGTATAACCTGTGTTGTGGTTGCTTTGTGTATTATGCTTGCTTTGTGCATTATGCTTGCTTTATTGCTCATATAGTTGATGCTTAGTATAATGGTGTATGCTTAGATGAATATGATAGCTCAGTGCTTAATGAAATGAATAAGATGCTAGATCTGATATGTGTTGATATGTTTAGTACTTGAATACATGAGATCTGGATGAATACTGGGAAGATCTGTAATTAGGGTTTTATCTACGAAGTGAATACTGTGAACTATAAACTGCTAAGTGATCTGTTAAGGTGTTGTAATCACAGATCTGTGTTCCAGCTAAGGTTGCATACGTCTGAGTCCTGCAACCACCTCTGCCTCTAACTCGGGTGAGATTTCATCTGTTTCACAGGTGTTGCCGAAAGGGTCAGTAGTTGGGTCTGCCCCTGTGCCAACAAATGGTTCCATTGTCGGGAACTGAAACTGTGATTGCTGGGAACTGAGGAAAAGAAAGAAAGCTTTGTGTGTAGGTCTGTTGCTTTAATACTTGATCTGTGAAGCTCTATGCTAAGAAGGGGAGTTCGATCTGAAGAAAAGAGGTAAGATCTTAAAGCTTTTTGCTCTGAGAAAGGTAAGAATAGTGAACATTTTTAGATCTGAAAGCTTTGTGCTCTGCTGAAAGGTAAAATTTTTTATTTCAAAAGTATGGATCTAGGTATGATTGATAAGTTTTGTCCTAGTTTGAAAACTAGGGCACAACTGGAAGAGAGAAGATTTGATATGAGTAGATCTAATAGAAATAATGAGAAATATGTTATTCCTATGCATAGAAAGAATGTTTGGACTGATAGATGGATGCAAGATCCTAGGAATAAATTTTTGTAGGTTAGTTACTATGATCCTAGTGCACAGTACAAGAAAGGATGGGCATCATTTAAGAGAAAGAGAGGATTATCTCTTTGTTATAGTTGCAGAAGATCGAGCCATCTTGCTAAGGATTGCCCTGATAGAAGATCTAGTTGTCTTTGTTGTAAATCTATGGACCATGAAGTTTTGGATTTCCCTAGAACTATTGCTAAAGTTGAGAGAATGAATATGAGCCAAGAAAACCCTAAGGAAGACCAAGAAACTAAGAATACGACATAAACCCAGAAAGAATCAGAGAATGTATTGCTACAAATGAAAGAAACCCTGAATAATCACAGAGATATTCAAAGAAAAAGAGTTTATACAAGAAAGAATAGGAGACTTCAACATAGACTGTGTTCTAGAGGAGGAAACATAGGTGAATATCATGACATAAGGTACTTGGGAAATTTTGGGAAGGCCTGTTATGGTTCCTTCATTGGGAGGAATATGATTATTTAGAGGAAAACTGATCACCCTATGTGGAAGGCTTACCCAGACCTCTATGTATGCTCATGGAACTTCGACAGAGGAAGAATTTGAGGTTGTTAAATTCATTGAGAATAGTGCCCCATTTGCTATGTTATTAGGAAAACCCTGGTTTGAGAAAGACTAGATCCAGAGAAAAGAAGAAGAAGTTCTTGAACATAAAAAGCAAGAATTAAAAGATTTCATGACTAGGAGAATAACGCACTTATTGAAAGAATAAGAAGACCAGTTGAATCTACTGAGGACCAGAGATATGGATGTCGAAGTTGAAAGAACACAAGAAGACTTGAAACACCTGTCGATACAAGAGAGTAGAGCACCTATCAGAGAAGAAGTATTGGCTTTGAACCCTATGAAAGATTATCGACAACGCGAAGTTACTATGCCAAGAGGAGATAAGAATTAGAATGGGAAGAGGAACCTAGTAACGTAGATCACAGGGAAGAAGGCTAGAAAACTCATAAAAAAGAAAGCAAAGCTAGAAAAATTGCACAAAGCTTCGAAAAGAACTTCGTAGAAGGAAAGTCTCCGGAATTTGAACTTCGTCAGAATATCAGAACAACTCAGATTGACACTTTTCCATGGCGAAGAGATATAACCATTGGAGGCATTATGACCATTAGAACGATGCTCCCAAATGGATAGAATGAAGTTATGGCCTTGAAAGATCGCCATCAGACCGTTGGAACCGCGCCGTAACGAACATAAATGCATTGATGAAGGCTTCTTGTCTGTTGGAAGGATCTGTTACATTATCGTCTATGTATCTCGTCGAGCGTTGCATCGAGAACACTTTTTCCAATTGTGATTATCCGAGCTCACAAATAACCAGTTGATTTCATGCAGTGATCATTTGAGACCTTGCCATCCACTCCGTTGCATTGAGTACTTGTTTATCAGTCCGAGATATCTGATCTCGTGCGTGCATGTAGGACAAGCTCAATGCTGTGGAGAAGTTGGTAGAGGAAGTTTTAATTGATTTAATGGTAGAGAGAGTGATGTTTGTAGGAGTTCAAACCTCATTAACGAGAGGAGTGCAAGCCTCCCCGTCAACTGCTCGTGGATCCAGAACATCCTGCATTGCAGATGAGAAAATCACCAAGCATAGAGATGACTTAGTGAATACAAATTTAATCCCATCCATTCTGCTCGATTACATTCCACTTCTAGCCGACGCGGTGAATCGTGACAGTGTCCCGAGGGATTTCGACTACACAGTCATCACGAAATACCTCCCGAAGGGGATACACGCAGTTAGATCGCAGTTGGAGAGGATTCCAACCTTGAAGATCAATGACTAGGGGATCGCAAGACCTACAACATGCTCGCAGCTCACAAGTACCTGACTAAGACGAAGGGAAAGAGATCGAAGATCATTCCACAGCCATGGCCCATGAACATTGTGCAGTCCACTATCCTTGACGTCATGAAAATTTCACACTTTGGAAGGCACTAGGAGGTTAAAGCGTGCGTTAAGCTCCTGTTGTCGTGCTTCCACGACGATTATTTATGGTTAGACAGGTGTATTACCATCGATCCGGCACTGATCCATAGGATCAATGGATTGATCATGCAGGGACCCGATCCACATGAATTTTACCCAGGGAAGGCTGTAGATCGCGCCTTGGCACAGAGAATTAAAGACACACATGGCAATGTAGAGAAGGGGATGCGAGGCTACAAGGTAGCCTCCATTCAGAATGGTGCAGTGCACCTTGCTTGCCAGTTGATTGCTGGTAAGCTAGTTCGAAAGAACAGACCCACGCAGGTCACAGGTTTTGTTGTTGACCTCGGAGGAAAGTGGGTAGAGGGATTACATATGAACTAGGCGAAGTGCTTAGTCAACCAACTAGAAGTAGATTTCCGTGAAGCTTAGGATCGGGGCTACGAGTTCCACTTTAGTTGGCTGCTGATCCTCATCACATTTACAACTTGGGAGATGCCAGGAGGTATAACTTTCACGGACATTGAGCCGTTTGAGCCACTTGCTGTGAAGTTCACCACGCTATGGTATTAGAACGATATGGGAAAACAATGGCAGTTGAACACAGTTTTCCATACCTACTACCTGCAGCTGGAAAGGGCTATCGAATCATTCCCCCGTATGACGTCAAATACTCTAGATAGGTTGAGGCCCCTGATGAAGTTTCATGTAGATAGGCATTTCATATATATCACCGCGTGCATAGATGAGAACAAAGAAGGGATTCAATCATACTATAAGCTCGCCGAGGAGGACCTGGAATAAATCACTAAGGAATGGCCTGCAGAGTTCATTATACTAGTCGACAAGGCAGAATTGTCTGATCCAAGCCTCATTGGAATCTCGGTAGTTACCCGTGAGGAGTATAATGCACCCAACAGTAGCAGAAGGAAGAAGAAATAAGATGTAAAGAAACTGAGCAACGCCTCATAAGAGACTACTTCAGATTCACCTAACAGAGGAGGAGGTGACGAAGTGGACAAAGAAGAGAAAGAAGAGAAATAAAGGGAAGAAGATAAAAAGGAGCAAGGCAAAGTAACACCGCCACAGAACACCCTTGATGACGCAGATACATTGAAGAAAAGGAAGGTTTCCCCCACAAAACCTACATCGTGGAAGAAGTCCAAAGCAAGCAAGTCAAAGCCTCAGATTGTACTAACAATTGATGACTTCAACTTCATTATCGCAGCTGTATTAGACACCTTAGAAGACATTTTGCAGAGAACAAAAGCAAAATAGGAGGCTATGTATGATAGAATTGAGGCAGAACCCAGAGGGGCACAACAAGCCCTTCAATCCAGTTGTGCAACGTCTACTGCGCTCCTTCCCTTAGATGAGGCAGAGTTGGGAGACGAGCCTACCCAACTCTGTAGAATAGTTGATGTGACCGAAGCCCGCCTTCGTCGTGCCCAGGAAGAGAAAGAATAGGCCACAGTAGCCTTGAAGCAAGCACAAGAGGAAGTAATAGAGAAACACAGGGTTGTGCAGTAGGATAAGGATTCCCTCCAAACTAAGTTTGAAGAAGATAGAGCGCAAATCCAATAGGATAAAGAACAGTTTCTCGCGAAGCAAGTTGGAGTAAAAGAAGCAGTCAACAGAGCACTTCGCTCTATGACAAGCTTAGAGAAAAAGAAGGAAGCCCCAGTGGAACATCAAGTAGCACAACTTGTTGAAGCCATCCAACAAATTCAACAGAGAATTGTAGACTTAGAGATATGAACAGTGCCAACCACCCCGCAGGAAGTGTGAGACCAAAGAGAATCCACTGCCCGTAGCACACTTGAGAGGATTAGAGCATCAACTTTGGAATGTAAACAACTAAGTGATCACGGTGCACAAAATTACGAGAAAATCACTGAAGACCCTGAACTGAAGACACTGGAGTCACAACTCCAGGAGGAAAAGCAACAAGCAACGACAATATAGGCGCAGTTGAAGCTCCTGTCAACAACTGAGAGGATGAAGAGATCCCAGGAACAACACACTGCTCAACAGTAGGTCCATTCCATTCAGTGCAGAGTAATGGAAGTGATTAAGAGACTCCAACCAATTCAGGAAGAAGCCTGCCAACTATTTGAGGAAATTGAAGGCTGAGGAGAAGAACTGGAGCAAGTAGTCACTATAGTCAAACAACGCTTTGAGGGACCTGTCAACGAAGTAGTTATTCAAGAGTTTGCCAAGAAGGAGGCCTTGGTGCAGCAGCAGGTCAAAGCAGCTCGAGCCAAGCTCAAGGATTTTGAGACAAAGTTACTTAGATAAGAGTGACTCGGGATGAGTCACAGGTGAGTGTTGGGGGCCTGTTGTCCCTTGACCAAGTTTTGAGGATCCTTGGTCATGTTTGACCTAGTTTGGGACTTCGACAGGCTGTTGAATGCAGAGCACAAGTTGAAGCAGAGATCTCAGTATCTCGGCCCCTTTTTAGGGAACTTTTGGGTTTTGGGCTTATGTAATGGGTATGGGGATGTTGGCCCATGGGTTTACCCATGTTTGGGCCCTTTTGTAATGTATAAATAAATGTCTAGGCAATGTAAGAAGTAGCTAGTTGGATACCTTGCTAAGTGCTAGAGAAAGATATGCATCTGTGTGATATTGTGCTAAGTGCAAGTGATAGTTTTACATGATTTGTGCATATAGTGTGAAGCTTGCAAGGCTAAGTGCAAGTGACTGTGTAAAGTCTTTATGCCTTAATCTAGCTCGGAGAAGGCGGATATAGCAGAGTGCACAAAGATGTACTGTCCTATGCAGAGTAGGATCTTATGGCTCCGTGCATGTAGAAGATTGACATAAGACAATAATAAAGAAGAAGAGTTGGTGGACGTAGCCCTAGGCAGGGGGTGAACCACGCATATCCTTTATGGTGGTTGCTTCGTGTATTATGCTTTCTTTGTACATTATGGTTTCTTTATTTCTCATATAGTTGATGCTTAGTATAATGGTGTATGCTTAGATGAATATGATAGCTTAGTTCTTAATGACATGAATAAGATGCTAGATATGATCTGTGTTTATATGTGTAGTACTTGAATACATGAGATTTGGATGAATATTGTGAAGATATGTAATTAGGGTTTTGTTTGCGAAGTGACTATTGTGAACTATAAATTGCTAAGTGCTCTGTTAAGGTGTTGTAATCACAGATCTGTGTCCCAGCTAAGGTTGCAGACATCTGAGTCCTGCAACCACCCCTGCCTCTACCTTGGGTGAGACTTCATCCGCTTCACAGGTGTTGTCGATAGGGCTGGTAGTTAGGGTTTTTTTGGTGCGCTACTGAAGTGTTGAACCCTGGGTCTACTCTTGTGCCAACATTTGTCTTGAAATGTTTTTATAATATAGTCTTCCTCTTCTGCTATTCTCTCAAATCCCACTCCTAGGTTCTCTACTCAACTATGGAACAAATACAATGATAAAGGAATGGAACCCCCTCTCTTCCTAGTGGCCCAATATTTAACATATCTTGATGACTATCTAGGTTTAGGGTTAGGTTTTTCTCATCTCTCAACCCTTAATTTGTGATAGGGTTTAGATCCTATAAAATATTCTTGAAATATCACATGTGACTAGTCACACATGTGTGAATAATGGGGGTTGATATCACATCCACTTGGTACTGTCGATTCATCGTGGGTCCTACCAACTCCCTTGTTAAGTGTTGTCAAGGGGAGCGACATCAAGGTGACATAGGTGTTAGCATCGCAAATAGCATGTCATGAGGAGGATAGGTGTCATAACTTGGATGGACGAACCAAGTGGTTTTTGATGATGTGTACACCATGTTAAGTCCACTTTGAGGGGTTGGCCCGTGACTCGATATGAACACCACGTGTCTAGCCAGCATGAAAACCAACATGTCCCGAAGCACGATAGGTGTCAAAACCTAGTTTTTTAAGAGGACAAAGATGGGCCCCTGTTGGGCTTAGAATATTTGGACTGTCACCATTATTTGTCAATTGTTGGATCTCAGGGTGGAAATATCTCCACTGTCGATATGTAGGTACCTAGGAAAGGCCACAGTCACCGTGGGAATCCTCCCACAGTCACCTCTGTAGGTACCTAGGAAAGGCCATCGAGGTTACCAACTCATAGTCAACTTTCGAGTGTGTACAAACGAAAGTTGGGATCGAACATATGGGCATGATATCAAAGTATGAAGCTATTAAAGAGAACTAAAGACAAGTGGATCGCTAAGACTGCAGAGGACTCCAAACAGATTTAGAGTTTACGAACCACCGAGACCAAATGAAACCAATGGTTTCTCAAGAAAAGCCCCCAATATACGCTCTTTTCGCTACGATTGGTCATGCTTTGGAGGGGTAATCTATGGTGCTCTTCCGCACACGACCTTGTGTTTAGCCCCTGTGTGAGAGGGGGTTCTTGAATATACTTATACAAAAGTTGGATTTGTACACTCTTTAGTGCTCTACAGTCTGTTTAGTAGTCTTGGACAATTTACTCACTTTACCTATTCCAAAGACCCTAATCCCGTGCTATTGTTGGTGTGCTAAAACCAAAAATTGTTCTAGTTGATTTTGTTAGTGCGTGGTCGATTTTAATGGATTTTTACTCAAAGGGTTCATGGAGATGAAACTGATAATGTGAGAGAGACTCGACTCCAATAGAATGCAAAATAATGAGACACAGTTCATTCTTTTCGATGAATTCTATGTATGGGAAGGAGAAGAGTTCTATTCTTCTTATCACAAGCAAGCACTCAAAACAATGCAAATTTCAATTTATGGGATCAATATGATGCCAAAATACCAAGAAAATGTTTCTGAAAACCGAAATGCACATGCAAAACTAGCTCTTGTTTCAACCATAAACCAAAACAAACTTTCTAATGAATGCAAAAAGTTTCTTCGTTTGATTATGTATGCAAGGAGATATGCAAACTTTTTTCGCTTCTTAACTTTCAAGTGAAATGAAAGATATCTATGTTTGACACAAATAAGTATGAGGAAAAAATACAATCAAACAAAGAACACTCAACATGATGAGAACTGAAAGAAAACAAGTAGGGGATAACCTGTTCAATCAAGAACTCAAATATACAAAAGAGAAAGAAGACAAGCACTCATGAAAATCCTCAAAACACGAGCAACAAGAAACAATGTTCAAGACTGGGTTGTGGCAAACAAGAGAGTCCTAATCATCCAAAAAAGAGAGATGTTTCAATGAAGATAAAAAGGCTCAATACCAAGAAACCTTTGCAAACCCTAGTTGATAAAATGTCTTAAACAACTAAGCAATCTTAAAGATTTGCGAGACAAATATCAGAGAACTGAAAGGAAGGATGAACCAAGGGATCTTGTTAACCCAATGGGATCACAACTGGAAGAAAATTGCAAACTCAAAGAAGAAACATAAATGAGTTATAACTATCAAATTCTCAAGCAAACAAAGTCAAAGACAATTAGGAGTATCTGGGCAAAAATCCCCTCAAAAGAAGACTACGCAAAATCAAGCAGAAACATGCACAAAATCATAAACTAGGAGACTAGCGCCCATGTTATCAAAGGGACAGAGCGACATGGTGCCCTGGTGTGAGTTGCAGGGGAGTGCCACTTTTCTTAAAAGTTCAAAAAATTGCTCAAAAAGGATAAAAACTCAAGAAAACCAATCAATGACTATGTGATCTCTTCAATGAGGAAAAGGGAAGAGGAAACAGATCAGAATCAAGCACCAAACAAGATCTAATGATAGGAAAATGATTTAGATGATTCAAGGAAAGACTAGTCAAAGTTGATCCCCAGTAGAGTCACCAATTTCTTTTATGGAATGTTTTCCCTGCAGACCGGTGAAACTTCCCTTGGATTACCATGCCCCTATACCAAGACATAAACACTGCATGTGGACTCTAACATCCCTTTAAACACATTTTAACCAATCAGAAAGAGATAGGGACAAAAAACATGATTTACCTTTTTACGAAGTTTGTCCTCACTTCTTCCAATTTGTGAGCTTGATCTTCAAACCCCTTGATGCAACTTGATACCTGCAATAGGCGACAAAGAGAAACAACGATCTCCTACTCTAGTTTATTAGGTAAAACAAATTCATCTATGAAGGCTAAAGCAACAGTAGACGAGCATATGCAAGAATACAGAAACTTGAAGGAAATATGCCAAGTACATTCAATGAGAACCAAAAAGAGAATACTTACAAACCACGATTGATGCTACAATAGCCTCTCCAAGCTCTCCTCATCCAGCCCCTTGCACAAATATACCAAGATCAAAATGATGATACTTTGACTAATTACCTCCCCTTTCACCATGGAAATACCTTCAATATATAGGCTTGAGAGGCACAACCACCATGAGAACATGAAGGATATAGTTGAGGATATGGCTCCTTGAGGTTTGGATCAGACCCTAATGTGAAGCCATAGCATGGGGGGTCGAGCATAACCAACCCCATCTTGAGAGAGCTGACCCATAAAATAAGGTGGAGAATCCCCCCTTTTCCCTCAACAAGGATGGTGCTCTGCTAGAGTGAGAGACAAGGCACCATGGCTCTCCCTTAACAAGGAAGGGGGAGCACTGGTGATCCCTAAACATGGCTAGGGGGGCCCCACCCTTCTAAATTGCTCTAAATTGGTCGAATTTTCCAAGAAAAATATGTCCTTTTGTTGTCAAATGATGGGACTTCTTCTTCCAACATGACTTAGGGATTGTGACAATTGTTATTATGGTTTCAAGGGGTTGCAACACTAAAAAAAGATAATGTGACACTTGGTAAGGTGAATACGACACTTGCAACAATGCATGCAACACTTAACAAGGTGCATACATCGCATTGTGACACTTGCAATAGTTAGGGTGAGATACCTAGGTGTGAAATTTTGGTGTGTAACACATGTGTCAAGCCAGGTGGCATATTTTGGTAGGGCCATGTGTCCTGGGTGCCAAATCATATGTTATGTGGGGTCCCACTTAAGCAAAGCTAAGAGGGAGAGTGACATCATGTTAACAAGGAATGCCAACGTATCCCAGAGGTTGACACCTGTCATCCTGTAATTTGTAGGAGGGACTGAGGGTGAGTCCATGTCAGTTTGTACCTTGGGATAGGTGCCTTAAATATTAACCTTCATATCTATAGGTTGAGAGATATCAACCGTTCATTGGAGGGGTGCCAGTCATTGTGAGTTGCGGTCCTTGAGGAAATGCACTCCAATGAGAGGTACCCCAAGAAATGATCTGAACCATTGATTGAAGGGTGGACATGACGTGGTCTTAGCCGTTGATTCGTCGTGGGTCCTACTAGCTCCCTTGGAAATTTTTGGCAAGGGGAGTGACGTCAGGGTGACAGAGGTGTTAGCATCACGACTAACATGTCATGAGGAGGATAGGTGTCATCAATTGGATGGATGATCCAAGTGCTTTGTGATGATGTGTACACCACCTCAATTCCACGTGGGGGTCCACATGTCGAGTGAAGGTTATGCCACATGTCATCGTCATTTATAACCTTGAGGGGGTGGCCCATAACTCGATATGAGCACTATGTGTCTAGCCACCATGACAACCAACATGTCCCAACGAACGACAGGTGCCGAAACCTAGTTTTTTAAGAGGACAAAGATGGGCCCTTGTTGGGATTAGAATCTTTGTATTGTGACCATTAATTGTCGATCGTTGGATCTCAGGGTGGATATATCTCAACCGTCGATCATAGGGTACTACCATTAGAATTTCAGAGTGCAGGGTTACTAGGGGACTATGACGGAGGGACTATGATAGGTGATCTGGGCCATAGATCAATGAATAGGTGATATTCAATATCATTCATGGATCGTCATGGGTCTCACCAATTTTCTTAATGTGACAATGAGGAGGAGGGAGTTAGCCGTCATGCAAGTTAGAGACTTTGAAGAAATCGAGACAATTGATTTCCCAACTATGAGGACTGCCAAATCTATCAGAGTGTGTGTTGATCGGAGTGTATGAGTCGAAGTGGAATGCGAATGTGATGGAGAAAACTTCGATGGAAAAGGAATGCATTGAATGAATCCGAGCAAATGATTTGGAGGGCTCGATGGGCCAGGTGGTAGGCGCCACATTAACGCTGCTTCATATGGTGCAAGTGGCAGGGAGCCACGAAGATGCCATGTGGTAGTGAGATGGATTTTAACCAATGAATTCCTAAGGAACTTTAGAAGGTCATAACTTTTTATCCAGAGCTTAGTTCTAAGCATGGTGACAGTCGTTGGAAACCTCTTGAAGAGAAGATGATGATGGTGCCCTCGAGAAGAGGCTTAGGGATGGTTGAGGATAAATGAAATTTTGACACCCCATCCATTAAAAGGGTACTTAAGGGGTCAGGGGTCTTACAATGACCATGGTTGACAATGAATGAGCAAATTTGTCCTTGACCCTAGTTGGACTTTAGTTGAATATGTCGAGTTGCATATCGTTGGGCATGGTGACTATGTATAACCATGGTGTACCATGGTAAAGTCACATTTTGATGTTCATCATGGTTGACTTATGTTAAATAGTTGCATTTTCAAGTATTGACTTTGACTATGTTTGATCATGGTTGACTATGGTTGACCATGACAATGAGCATGATGATGGTTGACCATGAATATGGTTGACTATGATTTCCCATGGTTATCCTTGCTCATTGTTCGACTTGGGTTGAGTATTTCCAGATGACTATTGTTAGAATATGATGTTCCTCAATGGTTATTTCATATAGTGTTGTTTACAATCGATGTCTTATTTAAACCATGGTTGTCCTTAGTTTTCAATGGTTGTATGTGGACATGTTTGAATATGGTTGTTTATTGTTGACATCCATCCCATTCTAGTGTTGGGTGAGGCTAACTCATCACATCACGAAGCTAATTTATTTTTGACAAATTGCGATGTTAGGGAATGATAGTCACATTGTGATGTTTGGAAATGTTCATCACATTGCGGCATTGCTAATTGTTCATCATATTGTGCCGAAGGTAAATGTTCATCACATAGTGAGGTTTGGCTATGAGTGTCACATTATGACGTTGGGTTATGTTGATGACATCGTGACATTATGATATATTAGAAACATTGTGAGGATAGTTTATGTTTGCCACGTTGCAACATCGACTTGTGTTCGTTTCATTGCAATGTCGAGCTCTGTCCATATCATTGTGATATTGGGATATGTCGATGGATGACCATGAAAATGGCCATGGTTTACTCTGAATGACCATGGTTATCCATGGTTGTCCTTATCCCTATTTTGAACTTATTTGACTATGTCTAGTTTCCTATGGTTGAGCATGTTGATTATGTATAACCATGGTTTACCATGTTAAAGTCACATTGTGATGTTCATCATGGTTGCCTTATGTCAAATTGTTGCATTCTCAACTGTTGACCATGACCATGGTTGACTACGCTTGCTCACGGTTGACTATAACAATGAGCATGATAATGGTTGACCATGAACATGGTTGAGTATGATTAACCATGGTTTTCCTTGGTCATTGTTTTACCTGGGTTGGGTATGTTGAAATGACTATTGTTAGAATGTGTTGTTCCTCAATGGTATTTCATATGGTAATGTTTACAATGGATGTCTTATGTAAACCATGGTTTTCCTTAGTTGTCAATGGTTGTCTATGGACATGGTTGAGTATGGTATTTTAAGGTTGATGTTCATCCCATTTTGACGTTCAGTAGGGATTATTCATCACAACATGAATATAATTTATGTTTGTCACATTGCGACATTGAGATATGATAGTCACATTGTGAAGTTGGGCAAAGTTCATCACATTATGATGTTAGGAATTGTTCATCACAATGTGACAAAGGAAAATGTTCATCGAATAGTGAAGTTTGGCTGTGACAAAGGAAAATGTTCATCAAATAGAGGCTTGGCCATGACCATGTAAGGATATGTTCATATATGTGATATTCATCACATTGCAACGTCACAATGTTGATGAACATCGTTGATATATGATGAACATGGTTAGTATGCTTGTTGATATATGCGATGTTTTTCACATTCGGTTTTGTTGAAGCACAAATAATTAAAAAGACATAGAGTGGCGTTTGGTGAGCCGACATGCCATTCTAAACGGAGTCGGACCTTCCTCGTGCATGCTTATATAAATATTAAAAATTGAACATATTTCATACGACTAGTTCACAAATATCTTGGAGATTCTTTCGACAACAATATTGTTAAAGGAATAATTTGTGTGAGATAACTTGGAGGCCTCTCACATCCACATGGCAAACGACGATGGCTCCGAATTACAAGAGATTGTTGATCACCTACCTCCAAGATTCAGAGAAATTAGTGCCACTTCTACAACCATGGAACGTTTCAATCTCATGAACAACGATCTCATAAGCGATCGAATTATTCCAGCTCTTCACACTGGTCTGCGCTCCCTCATTCCCAACGCCAGGCCCGGACTTATTGCGAATAGACTTCGACATTTGGTTGATTCAGCGCCCCCGCCGTCAAGACAGCGCAGTCTTCTGTTCCATGTGCTGCAGGACGTTGATGAGAACGTGAGTGAAATCAAATTTCTGGACTGCGCCATCCGTGACAAGAGGTTGCCACCCTTCACTAATCAGGAATTGGAAATACGTGCGTTAACTATTCCTCACATGATCTCCTATTTCGAATGGCTCGTGCAACAACCCTTTGTGGAAGCGATCGGACATAAAGTGGTTTTCTGGACACGCTTTGATCCGCGGCATCCCTTCTGTTACATAATGAATGCAGGGAATAACTCCGATGGGGCTTTCCGGGCTTTGGATACTTCCACACTAGGTTTAGAACTCCCAGGCCTGTCTGTTTCTTGGACTATGGTTGAAATAGTCGGGGATCGGCTGATAGTGTTTTTGGTTACTCCTAGAGGTAATGCAGCGATGTTGTCCTTAGATGTAAACACTGAAAGGTGGTCAGTTCTTCCAGAGTGTCCAATCTTACGCCCTTATTATATACCCATCCTGTGGAAAGGAAAGCTGTATTTAGCGGATAGGAATCGCTTGGTATCACAACCCACCGATGATGATGTTGCCCATGTCGTTCCCATGCACTTCGACTTTCAGAGAAACGTGTGGGTGCTAGAAGACGACGTGAACACAGATTTTGCTCGGCGTTTAATGCAGTTGCCCAGTAATTGCTTTAACTATGACGACCAGTTTGGGTTGGATAAAGTGAGATTTGTAATATCCTCCAAGTCCGGAACACTTTATGCAGTAACTCACAACACAGAATATGAGAATCCCATTGGGGTTATTTACGCTATGGATGACTTAACAACTGGATGGAGGCGAATTGAGTGCCAGAAAAGTGTGCACACTAAACAGGTCCATCCGTTCAGACTCCCTTATTTCCCACGAAGAATTGGTGATCGACTAGAGACCAAAATTAAGTGTTGGGAAATAAACGAGCGCGATATATTGCTAGTTGTTCTACACACTCGTTTTTCGGCAGCGGACGGTCTGTGGGCGAGGTATGCGTGGTGGACATTCAACGAGGATGATGGTGTCAAAAGTTCTGGTGTGGAGAAGTTGAGCAGGTCCGGCTTACAAATGCTTACAATCTTTCGGTTCTCAAGATTGGATTTTGAGTGGGGATAGGTGTTATTTCCCCTTTTCAAAATTAATTTAATTCTCTAATTTGTATTTTCAAAGTTCAGCAGCTTGTGGACTGTGGCGTTGGATTCACTCCACCAAAAATGCTAAAAAGACTTAACTACCACAGCTACAATTAAAAAGAAACGCGCCATTACAGAAATGAAACGGATGTCTTTATAACAGCTCGAAAGTTAATGGATGAAATCAGAGTCATTCATTTATTGTGACGAATAAGAATATTCTAGACATATTTAATCTCGTCCATAGAAAACTTATTAAAAACTAAAAACCTATTAAATGTACCCATTATCAATAGGTGTACACCTTTCAGCATAATTACTATAAGGGTTGGATTCTTCCTTTCATTTTTACTTAGATTGATTTCTCATTCCCATTCCCATTGATCTTCTTTCCTTTGTGTTTTGTCATTTTTGTTATTGTTCTTTTCTGTTCCAAAGAACTATTGGATCCGAAGGCAGAGTGTTTTGTCATTTTTGCTATTGTTCTTTTCTGTTTCAAAGAAGTATTGGATGCGAAGGCAGAGGTGCTTTGGTCCAGCTGAACATCCTCCATGAGAATCGAATTTGGATTGTCTTGATTAGTCGGAAACAGAGCTAGTAACACATGATTAAAGGCAAGGAGTTTAAAATTATATGTTAAGGTCCATGAAATTTAGAGAGATTTTGGTGTAGTGAATCCAAGGCCATAGTCTTGGAAACCCGGTGTTGGGCACGAAATGTGGTGGTGGCAGGAGTCAATCAAGGTGGCGGCTTCAGCCCATGTCATGGGGATGATTTCGAACTTCGAAATGGCCACGCCCGTTGTCTACAATGTATGCTAAAAGTTTGTTTGAAATAATATTGAAACTTACGAAATTTTCCATGTTTCATTATAGGCTAGGTTTTGGGTTTTCAATGTAATGTAAGTTTAAAAGTTTATCTGAAATAATACTAAAATTTATTATATATTTTAGTTCATATTAATCTAGTTAAAAGTTTGTTTGAAATAATATTGTAATTTATTAAGTTTTCAATGTTTCATTATATGTTTTTTCATTACATTAAAAGTCTGTTTGAAATAATATTGTAATTTATTAGGTTTTCAATGTTTCATTATATGTTTTTTCATTACATGTTAGATTTTCAATGTGAGGTTTTCAATGTTTTATTACACTAAAACTTATTATTCTTTATTTTATATTTTAGTTCATATTAATATATTATTTTTATTAAAGAGAATACACAAAAACAAATTATATATATATAAAATAAAAGAACATCAGATTTTTATTAAAGAGAATACACAAAAACAAATTATATATACATAAAATAAAAGAACATCAGATTTGGAATTGGAGATATAATAGTTCATATTAATATATTGTTTCAAATTTAGAACTGAAAATATATTAATATATTATTTTATTATAAGTTAAAAGTTTATCTAAAATAATACTAAAATTTATTATTCTTTATTTTATATTTTAGTTCATATTAATATATTGTTTTTATTAAAAAAAATATATAAAAACAAATTATATATAAAGAAAATAAAAGAAGATCAGATTTAGAATTGGACATATAATAGTTCATATTAATATATTGTTTCAAATTTAAAACTGAAAATATAATAGTTCATATTAATATATTGTTTTTATTAAAAAGAGTATAAAAAAAATTACATTTACAAAAAATAAAAGAACATCAAATTTAGAATTCAAGATACAATAGAAATAAATGCTTTTAAAAAACAATTTCTATCCAAAACAAATTATATATATAAAAAATAAATTAACATCAAATTTAGAATTGAACATACAATGGAAATACATGTTTTTGGAAAACAACTTCCATCCAAAAGCAAATTACATTTAAAAAAATAAAAAAATATCATATTCAAAATTGAAGATACAATAGAAATAAATACTTTTGAACAACAACTTTGATCCAAATCCTCAACATATTCATTGAATTACCAACGAACATGCCCATTAGCTACAAACCATCAATACAATATGTGTATCAACTATAACGTCAATATGTGTATCAACTATAACCTTAACAGGGAAAATAATTTCAATATGTGTATCAACTATAACCTTAACAGGGAAAATAATTTACAAACAAATCATAGATTTTAGCATAAAATGCACTAAGATCTATTTCATTTTATTAGCCTCAAGAGTGCAAAAGGTGGAATGAATTATGCTCAAACACACACAAATAATTATAAGATGAATAAAAGTATAGAAAAGCCGACCTTGAGTGAAGAAGGTGGAATAAATTATGCTCAACACACTCAAAGAATTGTAAGATTACATATACCAATAAAACTATAGAAGGGTCAAGGGTAGACTTTGAAAGACAAATTTCCAAGAACTCCATTCACAGGGATTGAACCTATGATACCCAATAAGGGTAGACTTTGAAAGACAAATTTCCAAGAACTCCATTCGAAGGGATTGAACCTATGATACCCAATAAGTATAGATTATGATTTCATAAATGTTGACTTACTTACATAAATTTATATTAAATTCCATTAATATACATAACCCTTTTGTATTCAAAGGGTGCTAATCAAAACTTAAATCGAAATAAAGCTAGAATGGGTAAAAAAATTAGGAACCTCTAAGAAAACTCTCACATGAGAAAGCTTTTTATAGATGGAGACAATAGATCAAAATATTCTATAATGTGTCCAATTCTAATTGCATTTACTGCATAATGTTAAAAAGAACAAAAGTAAACTTACATAAAATTTGAGAGGAAATTAAAAATACAATTATTTAATATGTAACATACTCAAACCTCATCATGGAAATAGATATTGTGAGTTGTCTAGTAGAATTCCTCCACATGGGAGTACAGGGAGTACATATTTAGCAGGATACTTTTCAGCACGTGAAGTGGTTAGAAATATATAAGAAAACAGGTAGTTGTGACAAAGGCATGTCACTTACAAGGCAATTAGCATATGCATGACCCAATAATTGTAAGCAATGTTTGTTTACTATAGTCTAGGAAAGGTACTAAATAAGTTTTTAATCCTTAGCATAACAAGTTTGTAATCCTTAACAATGTGGAAAAGACAAAAATATAAAAACCAATTGTAGGATATTAAGAAACATGAAATAAGCACATACATACTTCTTAATGTGTGCCTTCTTTGAATTGATAATGTTCACCATCATGGATACCAAAGATCCTTTATTTGGTGATTAAAACCAAACCTTAAGATGAGAAGAGTCACAAATTTAAAAATCTACAATTTTTTTTTGTACAAGTTAGCCATCAAACTTAGTTTAAAGATACACTTGTGAAATAGAGAGAATAAATATCTATACAAATGTATGATACATGCACCTACAACTTGAGTGTCTCTAACACATTTCATAGCATTTATTCTATTTGTTCCCATGGTTTTGTAATACAAAAATTAAAGAAATTAAAGTCTTGTGATAGTCTTTATGAATATGACACATTGCCAGCTTTCATGCATACTGAGGTTCTACAAATAACATGCATAAAAATTTCTTTCATTCCCTGATGCTAGCATATATGATTTTTTAATATCACAATTTTCTTCTTCCAACGTCTATGGGTTGTTTTTTCAGCTTGTTATTTTTATAACCGAAGTTGTACCTATATTGGCATGGATGACTAAACACTCGTTTGCCTAGCACTTTGAGATGGAATTGGACTAAGAGTGAACCAAAGGAGAAACCAACTCACTCACTTCGTTGTTGCTATTTTCTCAACCCACACCCAGGCCCGTGGTATCGGGAGATTGTGTATATGACTGGGATATTCTCTATGTATGTGACTGGATTTCTCTTGGTCCAGGGGAATGCGATAGATATGAGAACTCGTCCTTCAAATGGTCTAAGAGGTCAGGGAGTGTTGAATCTATTTTACAATATCTACAGATGTGGGTATGGAACCTTTGTGTTTCATGACAAAGAGCTGGGTTCTTGCGCATCAGCTACAAAAATGACCTACAAAAATGAACCCCTGGAAGAAAAGCATCATACTGCCTCTTATCCAACAAGCCATGTCCTGGAATACTATCCACCACCATCTTGCTTAGTCTCCTTTCCATTATAGAAAGGATTTACTCGAATAAATGAAATGGATGTAACAAAAGGAAAATCAGAAAGGGATATACATGGGCACATGTATGGTTCAACATGCTTGTGGAATAAATGCATAGAAGCATCCCACAGAAGTCAATTCAAGTGAAGAAACATTACATGCAGGAACATGAATCATTCATGAGCATAGAGAAGGGCATTGACTTATTACTTACCTAAAGACATCCCATATTTTGAAATCAATTCAACAACAATTAATTCAAAGCTACTTAAACAAGAATGAATTGCGTGGCTCAAAGAAGTTAAAAAGGTATTGAATCCATGAATTGGGTAACTCTTGATTCATCTTCTTTAATTGATTCATATTTTGCGTCATCCAACTCAAACTCTATTTTCTCATGTTCTTCCTTTCTTGGTAGGAATTCCTAATTGGGAACATATTTAACTACTCTAAAAACAACATCCCAACAACAAACAATCTTCTTAGTTTCTGGGTTCGAAATCTTATAACCTTTCATACCATATTTATAACCAATAAATGTACACTTTTCATCTTTATTACCTAGCTTACTCCTATTTTCCTTTGGAACATGTACATTAGCTTCAAAACCAAACACTCTGAGATGTTCAAGAGATGATTTTTTATCGGTCCATACCTCATGCGGATTTAAGTCCACCAACTTTGTTAAGGGTGATATATTTACTATGTAATATGTAGTACTGACTTCCTCTACCCAAAATTATTGTCCTAACCTGACACCACTGGGCATGCTCCTTGCTTTTTCCATCAACGTCCTATTAATCCTTTGTACAACCCCATTCTATTGAGGTGTGTATGGAGTAGTCTTGTTCCTTGCTATACCACACTTCTTACAAAACTCTTTGGATTCATTCCCACAAATTTCTCCACCATTATCTATCCTCAACACCTTTATTTGATTTTCTATTTGATTTTCTACCAGAGCCTTAAAATATTTAAATTTATCAAATACCTGATATTTCTTCCAAAGAAAATAAATCCATGTGTTCCTTGAGAAATCATCTATGAATGAAACATAATACAAATATTTACCTAGTGATGGAATATGCATAGGTCTGAACACATCACTGTGTATCAACTCTAAGATCCCCTTTGCTCTTGTAGCACTAGATGAGAATATGATTCGATTATGTTTACCATATATGAAATGTTCATGGAAATCAAAATCCAAGGTGAAATTATATATACCTTTAACCATACCTTTACTGTGTAGTGTTCGAAGGCCCTTTTCTCCAATATGTCCCAATCTTTGATTCCACAACATGGTCTTCTTTCCAGGGATATTGTGGATCCTATCTTCTTAATTTATTTTCTAAGGGACAATAGAACTATTACACCCATCAGTATAAGTTATTTCCAAATAACTTGTACAAATTTCCACACTGAACTCCCCTCATCAATGCCATTTCTTCTCATACCATCTTGCAAGTGACCTTTCCCAATAAATTATCCATACATGTATCATCTAACTTACTTACAGATATTAGGCTCCTAGCTAGATCTAGAATTTGAAGAACTCTAGGGATATTTCTAATCCTTCCATATTTAAACAGTATCTTAACCTTTCCACATCCCATGATATTGGCCGTCGGTCATCTCCTAGGATGATATCACCATCATCGCACTTTTCATATTCACTGATTCACTCCCTATTAGGAGTCATATGAAATTATGCAACTGAGTCGATCAACCATACATCATGATATAAATGTGTGCCTATTGATTCCAAGTAAGCATCACCTCCTTATTATATGGAGGTTTTCTCATCATGGATACCGAAGATCCTTTCTTAGACCCGTGACATTTATGATAATTCCAATCTTTACCAAATCTCTAGAATTTCCCAAAATATTTTCCTAGGGATTTATATCTACCTTTATATTTAGATCTCCCCTGAAGACTTATTTGTATTCCTATCTTGGGGATGACCTATTACAAATAAAGCATTTGTGCTATGACTATCCATGCTTTTTTCCCTCGTCTCTTCCGATAACAAGGATGGAACTACATCCTCATACTTCAATGCAGGTTGTGTGGTACTACAAATTGCTATAACTAGATTATCCTAGGAGTCTAGCAAAGAACATAACAAAGTAATACACTTATCTTCTCCTACAAGCGTAATATTAATAAAGACAAGTTGACTTACCAGAGTATTGAAGGAATTTAGATCCTCTGTCACATGCTACCTTCTCCTAATATTCTTTCAACCTACTTGTAGATTGAGTAGTAGTAGTTTGTGAAACAATATATTTTGTACCATTAGTTTGTGTACTAATAGGCTATGGATGACTAGGTTGTGTACTAGGATCTACAATGATCCATTGTTCTTTGTCTACAAGGAGGTCCTCCATATTGAGCTTCTATAGCTCAATGTTTTTACCATTGAACTTCTCAACCTTGATTCTAGAACTAAACATTCCCTTTCGACACATGAATCAACACTACAAAGCTCCCATTGAATCCAGGTTTATCATAGACTCAAGATAAAATTGATCTATCAAGGCCGAGCCAAACCCTTAGAAACAAAGGCATTCCCCTGGATCCAAAAATGTGCTTTGATACCACATGTAAATTAACTCAAAATAATTCTCACCTACAACCTTGGTGATGGTGTAAGGCCCATATCGAAGTGGGTTAATCTTGTGATGGGATCTTGCAAGATGCTCTTTTTGCAAGATGCTTTTTTTGCAAGATGATCTTGTTGAACCAATAGCTTTGATACCAATATGTCATGTCAGCAATCACCCAGGTTGGGCCACACCACACAATCTCAACTTCTGTCACTTTGATACTAATCTGTAATGTCCCCCGTTACCCCCTTAACAAAATTCTATGATATCATAATGTAACATACCCCACTTACTACTGAGAAATGCTACTCCCAAATATAGAACGTATATTCTACTCTATAATTTTCTTTTGCGCATAAATACTTGAAGTAATGCACATGACTCCAAGCTGGGTCACACCACATAAAATTTCCACTTCTGACACAACTTATAACAACATAAGTCACCACAATACAACTGCACGCACAAGCATGATGAGCACACAATTATTATTGTGTGCATAATCCAATTTGGACATGTTTTCGCTACTATGCGCACAACCATTCTAGTGTCACACACACATTTTGTTCTTCTTGTACGTGCATATTGCTTCCCTGCGCACATAGTGAACCCAACCTCTTGCACACATAGAGTATTTTCGTGCACACTTGATCGTTCTAACCTTACCTCGGAGACTCATGACCCTTATTATAAGGTTAGCTTAACAAGATTAACTAATAAAAATTGTCATACTCAACATGTACAATTACAAACACTCAATATCAACACCATGCTTACATGTGCAAGTAGCATTATACAAAATAATAGTAATTATTTATGAGAAACATCATACAAGAATTAAACCCATATCATACACAGATAATTAAGCACATGGTAAATGAGAGAAGAACATAAAACACACTTATCTTTTATGAAAATCCACCAACTATGCGCATAACCCAAACATTCCTCCCAACCATAGACTCTATTGCTTGTAAACTTTCAACAACAGTTCACCCACGAGATGGGGCTTAAACTCCACTGGGGGAAAATGGATTCCTAATTCCAGGCTAAGATCTAATAAACAACGAAATTCCTCAGTCCAAGGTACTCACTGCTGTAACTAGACTACAATCTCTCATTCCCCACATGCATGTCCCACCCCAGGAAGTGTGCCCCTTCTATGCTCAACTGTCCCTTGACTTCCCCACTTCCCTTATAGGGTTTCAACAATGGGTCAGACATGAAGTTTTAGAGCACTGCAACTAATACCCAGTGCACTAGTGAAAAATTCCCAAAAAAACTCTCACCCGGAGAGAATGCTTAGGGTCTTGGCAACCCACCTCTTCAAAAACAAATCTCTCACCTGGAGAGAGTTGTCACGGCCCCAACAAACCATTTCTTCGACAACAAAACTCTGATTATATGATGGAAAAAACCCTTTCGCCATTTTTTTTCTCCTACAGATGGTTTGAATCCTCAAGAAAAATGAGTGAAACCCCCCCAAAAAATACACTAAGGCCAACAATATATATTGCATAATTAAAACTATACACTTGTCACCTTCAAAATTATCTTAGGATAAATAATTATTTCTAAATTACAATTTTTCAAAAATATGCTAATAAAATATTCCCTTGGACTTAATCCCCCTTGGCTTATCCCTTCTCTTAAAATCCTACCCCTTTTTTAGGTAAAGTTTATCCCCACATCTCTTTTCGTCTGATATTTCTGTGTGCAACGATGTGATTTTATTAATAACTTGAGTGTGATTACATTTTACAAGGATAGATGGACTGTCCTCTCTACATCCCGTCTCACTAGCCTAATAACCACATAGGCACTTTGACCTCAAACACACACACACACACACACACACACACAACTCAGTTCGATGCACACTTCAAGGTAATCCTCACACACTTATTCAAGTGTGCGCAACAATGTCACATGTGCGAGCCCTTCCTTTGATCTGCAAACTAGACACACTTACCCAGGTGCATGCAACACTATGGAATATGCACACCCTTTCTTTGATATCAATCGTGGTGCGCTACTCAGGTGGACGTAAAACTAAAACTTGGTTCCAACAACTCACCAACCTATATGTACATTTACATTTACAGTTGGTACCAATGGCTCACCAACCTACATGTACAATTATAAATGTGGTTCAGATTAGGGACATTACAATGAATGATGGGAGAGTAGTGGGGGTGATAATGATGAAGGAATCATAGGAAATGAACTAAATTCCCTCAAATTTATGTCCATGTTCCCAAATTGACACTTGTCATGTTTGGAACTACATGCCCCCCACATGGTGATCCATTCCTCCACTTAGGGATTTAGAATATAAAATATCTATACTTTATACTTTATACTTTTAGGAATATTAATAAAATATTCCTTTGGTCTTAAGCCCCTTATCTTAGCTCATTTTTCCTAGAACCTTAGCCCCCATTTCTCATTCTAGTGGAGTTCATCCCCCCATACTCCTTTATCTGGTTGGTATACAACAATGATGTGTTTTCATTAAAATATGAGTGTAATTACATTTTACAAAGTTAGGCTCACTAGCCTTTTAACATCTAGGCTCTCCAGCCTAATAACCACAAGTGAACTGTAGCCTCAAAATACTTATATACAAAGGTGTTAGGAAATGAGGAACACTTCCACACTAAACCTAGCAGAAGAGAGGAAGAAATATTTAAAAAAGAAAGTAAATGACAAAGAAAACACACAGTACACAGAGATTTTACCCTAGAAACCCAACCGGGAAAACCAACATTCCTTGAGTGTTCTTCTCTCTTGTTGTCTAATTCATTTAGAATAAAATGTTACATGCCTAACATTGGTCCACACCTAAGACAAAATCTACATCACACCTTCTTTCTTTATACAAGAACAACCCTGTATCCAATTTCATCTTATATATGCATGACCAACAACCTCTATGATTTCATCATCATTTATAGTATTACAACATGCCTTATTTATAGTCTTTACAATAGGAAAAACCCTAAAGAAAAGGCACCCCAAAATGGTTAGAGATACACACATATCATTGGATACAAATACCATGAATCTCGGGATTATGTTACAGTTGACTACCAAGTCGGATTACCAGTCAACTACCAGTTGACCTTCATTCGGTATTCAGTTTGTCACCACATGCCCACTTTTCTCCCTTTTGTCGGTTGACCTCTTTGACTTGATGTTGATTTATTCGACTTCGAATTTACCCAGTAGAACCATATCGACCTTCGACTTTATTTTGATGTCTTTGAATTCGTCTTTACGCGTTCAAACCACCTCAACCTTCGACTTGTTGTTGATTCCTTCAAATTCTACTATCAGTCAATCCACCTCTACTAGACTTTCACTACAAAGAATATAACAACTCAACATTCTCCCACTCGTTGTTTTCTTTGATGAAACTAGGAGACCTTTGAACTCTCATTCATAGACCCAACACAAAAATTCCCATTACCTCTCTGCACCAAGAGAACTTCACAACACTCGTAGACTTGGTCAAAGAGTCTTCTATGTTTTCCAACGTGTCTACTTTCTCTAGCAACACCTTTTTTCTTTCCACCATGTCTCTCACGAAATGGTATTATACATCAATATGCTTAGTCTTAAAATGATAAGTTGGGTTCTTTGTGAGGAATATTGCGCTTTGACTGTTGCAACTTATCTTCATATCTTTCTACTCAAACTCAATTCCTGAACACAACCTTTGCAACCATACTGCTTCTTTACTTCAATGAGTGGTTGCCATGTATTCAACTTATGTTGTTGACAAGGCTACGATCGCCTGCCACTTAATCATCTAGTTGATTGTTGCACTGAACATCTTGAAGACATATCCACTGGTCGACCTTCATCGATCCATATCTCTAACCTAGTCAACGTCGACAAATCCATGTACATTTACTTCACTGCCACCTCTAGGTTTTCCTTTATAGGATATAGTATAATCTTTTTTGCCACACAAATACCTGAATACTCTCTTGACAATTGTCCAGTGCTCCTTCTTAGGGGTCGACATGTATCTACTCAACACTCGCACTGTATGGGTAATGTCTGGTTGAGTGAAGACCATCACATACATTAGACTACCAACAAAACTTTAATAGGGATCACATGCCATGCCCTCTATTTCCTTCTGTGTCCTTGGACATTGTTCAACAGTTAGCCTTTCTCCCACAGGAATTGACACCCTCACAAGTTTGAAATCCTACATGTTGAAATGTTTCAAGACGGTTTCAATATACTTCTTCTGGTTCAACCAGATCTTTCTAGCTATTCTATCTCTCTTGATCTCCATTCCCAAAATAAATTTTGTTGCATCGATATCCTTCATGTAAAACTTGGAGGATAGTTGCTTCTTCACCTCCTTTATTGCATTCATGTTGTTTCCAATAATCAACATGTCGTTGACATACAATGCTACATATATGAAATGCCCACCTTCTTCTTTGGAACATATGCAATGATCATATTTGTTTCTCACAAACTCCAAACTAAGGATGCATGTGTCAAACTTTTGGTTCCACATCCTTGGTGATTGCTTTAGACCATAAAGGGATCTTTTCAATTTGCACACCAAATATTTCTTACCCTTTACTGCAAATCCTTCAGCTTGTTTCATGGAGATTTCTTCTTCCAGGTCCCTGTGTAGGAACATTGTCTTTACATCCATTTGTTCTATTTCTAGATCAAATGTTGCAACGAGATATATTAGTACTTTAATGGAAGTTAATTTTGCAACAAGGGAAAAAATATCACCGAAATCGACTCCTTCTACTTGGGAATATCCTTTTGCTACCAGTTGAGTTTTGAATTTCTCGAATTGTCTTGCTGCGTTCATCTTCTTCTTGAATACCCATTTTCTATTGACATGCTCTAGGTAATTCGACTAAGTCCCACGTCTCATTCTTGTGCAATGATTCCATCTATTCGACCATGACGTCCTAGAGTTTTCCCTATGCTGAGTTGACTGCCTCCCCAATTGTCTGGGGCTCATCGTCGGTGGCAGTTAATATGAATTTCATTTTTGTGTAAGTTTTAACACAAATATTTCTTTTGGATTTTATTTAAACTCATATCAAAGCCATGTAGACTTTGTCTTAATTGTTTTAATGTCATGATTGTTATGTGTGTAGGGGCCGTGTCTTGCAACAACACTTGGAAAGTTGGCCACGTGCCATAGTTCCGCAATGTAGCGTTGTCTATCAGGAGCTACCAATAGCATCCCTGCCTTCATCTAGCTTAACATGATTTCAAACAAAGGTCTAGCTCCTAGATGGACCAAATGCCTTTGCTGACAAAAAATATGGTTCCCCTCAGTCTAGTCATTCTTGATGCCAATTAATTGATTTGAAGAAAAGGCATGTGTGGGGGGAAACTTTGGAAAGGAGGAAGAGACAAAGCACCTAGGCCATTTCTCTTGGTGCTCTATCAGATAAAGGAAAGAACACCATTTGCAAGATTGTGAAAGAGGAAGTGGAGGGTTGCGAAAGAGGACACTGTTGTGGAGTAATTCTCATTGTTAGGTACGTCGAGTGGTACTCCAACCTTGCTCTTTTTCAAAAAGGTAGGTGCAAGTCTTATTCCAAAAGGAATTATAGTTTCCCAAACTCTTACACTTTCATTCTCATTAATTGTAGTGTTTTGTAAACTCCTAGAAGCCTTGCATTCGCTTCATATAGAATTTTCTCTCCACTTAGCTAGAAGATCTGGATCGTTCATGCACAATATCTAAGATTATCAATTAAACCATGTTTACACTATGATATATTAGGGCAATGTACTTTGTATATTTGTTCAAATTGAAATAGGAAATGAGGCTTATTATCAAAGACATAATTTTGAATTAAATATAAATTTATAAAGCGCCCTTCAAATTGACCATAAAGATAAAATTAAAAAGAAATTTATAATGAAGCTCATATGACAAGAGTATGGGAATAAAATAAAGTGTCAAAATTAAAACTAAATCAATAATTATCACAAAATGAGCTAGATCACTAAATGAGGAAACCCTAGATAGGGTTGAGTCACATAACTAAGCTCAAAGAAAGATACTCACATTAACACCATTCAATATTATCAATGAATAAGAGGTTCATCTATTACAAAGGACTTTACCTCCTTATATATCAACGTTCATTAAACAAATCATTTCCACTTATGAATATGGAATAGATTGTCTTACACATAAAGTGAACATTAACATATTCTAAATTCATAAAGTGACTTTATTACATAGTAATTCTTATATCTTTAATACCCCCCAAAAGGTATACAATGTTGAAATAAAATAGATATACTGAATGTAAAACACATTAACTGAACACTAAACATCAGTAACATCCGTTAGAAGCTTCTTCTTTGAACATAGTTCCTAGACCAGTTTGAGCTCCATCCAGCTGCTTCATAACCTTCGTAAAGGTATAGTTCTTGATTTGAATTCTCGATTTCCCGAACTCCACCTTCTCGAACTCCAAAATAACAAATCTCCCAAAATCATTTATTGTACAAAAATCCACATGCATGTCATGTAACCTCACTAGTAGACTGCAATCCATATGCATGTATCTCCAATTAATGATGGATATTTCCCTATATCCACAACTTCTGAACTAATTGGGAAACAATCCATTTTGATCTATTAAAGGATGCCTTCTTGTTTTCAAAGTGCGAGCTTCCTAAAATTCATAAAATCTCTTTTCTTCAGCAAATTATTCACCATTGTTGGCATCCCATGGATCTTCAATCACGACTACACTTGCTATATGTTGTTTATCTTTGACCTTTCCCTTAAGAACGCCATTGGCTCATTGTCTACAATTCCAAGTTGTATGACCCAATGTCTTACAATAGTGCCATTCTATTTCCTCTTTGTCTTTTGTTGATCTATTGCGGTTGTTTCTTACATAGAATGCAAGTTCTGATTGGCTATTACCTTTAGTTCTTCTCTTTTCTTCTACTACCGATGTTGCAATCATTTTGTCTAGAATTTCTACTACCGATGTTGCAATCATTTCGTCTAGAATTTGTGAAGGTAGTTGACTTAGGGTAAATATAGCACTATTGTATTTAGAAGGAAAACCATTTAGGAGAATAGCCTTGGAATCGTGTTCATCAACTACTGCCTTGACTTCTCTTCCGCAAGTTGTCTGATAATATATCTTAGACTGTTGACATGACTGGACACGATGGCTTCAACTGACATCTTAACGTTGAATAATTGTAATTTCTAAGAAAGTTGTTCATTAACTTCTGAGAGGGAAAGACCAATAATGTCTTTTTCCTTATCATCTATGCCTGAGAGGAAAAGACCAATAATGTCTTTTTCCTTATCATCTATGCTCTGTCATTCTGCAGGTGCTACCTAGGTTCCTTTGAAATAAAGTGACTTTATTACATAATAAGTCTTATATAGCTATAATAATAATAATAATAATATAATAACACTTAAAACTTTATATGCTTTGCACAAACCTTTTGTACTAATAGTTTAAGGCTTATAACCTTACTTGCTTTGCACTAACATTTTATTCTTTTAAATAGGCTTAAAGATTTATATAGCCACTTAATTACATAATGATTAGTATTCCAATATTTACAAATAATTTTACTGTTGTTCAGAAAACTATAATGACAGAGATTGTATTTATCAGCTATATGTAGACAAAAAGAACAATAACAATAATGCAAAAACTACAATAATGCATTGTTATGTAGACAAAACGAACAGTGACAATAATTAAAAAACTACAATAATGCATTTATCGGTTAGGTTTTAAAAAAATCTGTAGCTATACTTTATAACGACAAACTTACTTCATGACTATACATCTCTATAATGTAATGCATTTATCCGTGAGATCTTAAAAAAAACCAAAACGTGATATTGAAAAATGACTATACATCTCCATAATGTAATGCATTTATCGGTGAGATTTAAAAAAAGCAAACCGTGATATTAAAAGACAAAAAAATGTAGCTATATTTTGCACGAACAAACTTACTTCAAACATTATGAAAATGACTATACATCTCCATAACGTAAAGATCATTTTGATCCCTCTAAAAATTATAACAAAGAGCAAAAAGAGAATGCCCTAAAGTAGAAAGCAAATTTGATTTCTCTCTATTGGTGGAGTTAATTATAAACACGGTTTTTGAAAAAACTATAAACAATTTTAACTATTGTTCAGAAAACTACAATGACCGACTGCGCTTACACTTATCAGTGATGTGGACAATAGTAAACGAACTGCACTAGTCAATATATCCAAGCGCTTGGGTTTATGTAGATCTCACTAGAAAATACTAATGACATTTTCATCAGTTATAATATCTGTGAACCACCAATTACAAGCAATTTCTCATTTAATAATGACATTTTCTTCAGTTAGAATATCTGTGAACCACCATTCACAAGCGATTTCTCATAGTTAGAATGTTGTATTTTTATGCTACCCAGCAAATTCAAAGATTATGAGAACGTATAAAAACTTTTTGAATTATTTAAAAATAATATCTTTGCATATATTCATAAATCAATATAGATTCATCTTAAATTAAGTGTTTAGGAAATCAATTTTTTCTAGATACAAACTTTTAATCTTTATTAAAATTTTAAAAAGGTTTTCATTTGGAAAGATTTAATCTCTACTTGATCAGTATATTTCCATTTTAAATGTGTTGTAAGTACTCAATACCTAAAACTCTGGATAAATCATATCATAATCATCCTATGTAAGAAAAAATGTCTATCATGTCTGTCTTCAAACGTTGCCTGTCAACTGTTGCAACAAATATTGAAATACAATATTTAACGATCGAAATATCATCTTAGTAGAAGTTAACATATATAGATCGTAATTTAGATTTTGAACATAGAGGTGACGAGGTCAA